>JAPZQD010000028.1:115000-150000 GCA_036971965.1 Nyctalus aviator | reverse complement strand
ATGAATGTGTGAATGATTGTGGGCATGGTGCAATGAGTAGTTGAATGAATGAATGAGTGAATGAGTGGGTGAATGAATAAATGAGTGAGTGTATGTGTGCATGGTTCAATGGGTGGGTGAATGAATGAATGAGTGAGTGTGTGCATGGTTCCATGGGTGGGTGAATGAATGAATGAGTGAGTGTATGTGTGCATGGTTCCATGGGTGGGTGAATGAATGAATGAGTGAGTGTATATGTGCATGGTTCAATGGGTTCAATGGGTGGGTGAATGAATGAATGAGTGAGTGTATGTGTGCATGGTTCAATGGGTGGGTGAATGAATGAATGAGTGAGTGTATGTGTGCATGGTTCAATGGGTGGGTGAATGAATGAATGAGTGTGTGCATGGTTCCATGGCTGGGTGAATGAATGAATGAGTGAGTGTATGTGTGCATGGTTCAACGGGTGGGTGAATGAATGAATGAGTGAGTGTATGTGTGCATGGTTCCATGGGTGGGTGAATGAATGAATGAGTGAGTGTATGTGTGCATGGTTCCATGGGTGGGTGAATGAATGAATGAGTGAGTGTATATGTGCATGGTTCAATGGGTTCAATGGGTGGGTGAATGAATGAATGAGTGAGTGTATGTGTGCATGGTTCAATGGGTGGGTGAATGAATGAATGAGTGAGTGTATGTGTGCATGGTTCAATGGGTGGGTGAATGAATGAATGAGTGTGTGCATGGTTCCATGGCTGGGTGAATGAATGAATGAGTGAGTGTATGTGTGCATGGTTCAACGGGTGGGTGAATGAATGAATGAGTGAGTGTATGTGTGCATGGTTCCATGGGTGGGTGAATGAATGAATGAGTGAGTGTATGTGTGCATGGTTCCATGGGTGGGTGAATGAATGAATGAGTGAGTGTATATGTGCATGGTTCAATGGGTTCAATGGGTGGGTGAATGAATGAATGAGTGAGTGTATGTGTGCATGGTTCAATGGGTGGGTGAATGAATGAATGAGTGAGTGTATGTGTGCATGGTTCAATGGGTGGGTGAATGAATGAATGAGTGAGTGTATGTGTGCATGGTTCAATGGGTGGGTGAATGAATGAATGAGTGAGTGTGTGCATGGTTCCATGGGTGGGTGAATGAATGAATGAGTGAGTGTATGTGTGCATGGTTCAATGGGTGGGTGAATGAATGAATGAGTGAGTGTGTGCATGGTTCCATGGGTGGGTGAATGAATGAATGAGTGAGTGTATGTGTGCATGGTTCAACGGGTGGGTGAATGAATGAATGAGTGAGTGTATGTGTGCATGGTTCCATGGGTGGGTGAATGAATGAATGAGTGAGTGTATGTGTGCATGGTTCCATGGGTGGGTGAATGAATGAATGAGTGAGTGTATATGTGCATGGTTCAATGGGTTCAATGGGTGGGTGAATGAATGAATGAGTGAGTGTATGTGTGCATGGTTCAATGGGTGGGTGAATGAATGAATGAGTGAGTGTATGTGTGCATGGTTCAATGGGTGGGTGAATGAATGAATGAGTGAGTGTGTGCATGGTTCCATGGGTGGGTGAATGAATGAATGAGTGAGTGTATGTGTGCATGGTTCAATGGGTGGGTGAATGAATGAATGAGTGAGTGTGTGCATGGTTCCATGGGTGGGTGAATGAATGAATGAGTGAGTGTATGTGTGCATGGTTCAACGGGTGGGTGAATGAATGAATGAGTGAGTGTATGTGTGCATGGTTCCATGGGTGGGTGAATGAATGAATGAGTGAGTGTATGTGTGCATGGTTCCATGGGTGGGTGAATGAATGAATGAGTGAGTGTATATGTGCATGGTTCAATGGGTTCAATGGGTGGGTGAATGAATGAATGAGTGAGTGTATGTGTGCATGGTTCAATGGGTGGGTGAATGAATGAATGAGTGAGTGTATGTGTGCATGGTTCAATGGGTGGGTGAATGAATGAATGAGTGAGTGTGTGCATGGTTCCATGGGTGGGTGAATGAATGAATGAGTGAGTGTATGTGTGCATGGTTCAACGGGTGGGTGAATGAATGAATGAGTGAGTGTATGTGTGCATGGTTCCATGGGTGGGTGAATGAATGAATGAGTGAGTGTATGTGTGCATGGTTCCATGGGTGGGTGAATGAATGAATGAGTGAGTGTATATGTGCATGGTTCAATGGGTTCAATGGGTGGGTGAATGAATGAATGAGTGAGTGTATGTGTGCATGGTTCAATGGGTGGGTGAATGAATGAATGAGTGAGTGTATGTGTGCATGGTTCAATGGGTGGGTGAATGAATGAATGAGTGAGTGTATGTGTGCATGGTTCCATGGGTGGGTGAATGAATGAATGAGTGAGTGTGTGCATGGTTCCATGGGTGGGTGAATGAATGAATGAGTGAGTGTATGTGTGCATGGTTCAATGGGTTCAATGGGTGGGTGAATGAATGAATGAGTGAGTGTATGTGTGCATGGTTCAACGGGTGGGTGAATGAATGAATGAGTGAGTGTATGTGTGCATGGTTCCATGGGTGGGTGAATGAATGAATGAGTGAGTGTATGTGTGCATGGTTCCATGGGTGGGTGAATGAATGAATGAGTGAGTGTATATGTGCATGGTTCAATGGGTTCAATGGGTGGGTGAATGAATGAATGAGTGAGTGTATGTGTGCATGGTTCAATGGGTGGGTGAATGAATGAATGAGTGAGTGTATGTGTGCATGGTTCAATGGGTGGGTGAATGAATGAATGAGTGAGTGTGTGCATGGTTCCATGGGTGGGTGAATGAATGAATGAGTGAGTGTATGTGTGCATGGTTCCATGGGTGGGTGAATGAATGAATGAGTGAGTGTATATGTGCATGGTTCAATGGGTTCAATGGGTGGGTGAATGAATGAATGAGTGAGTGTATGTGTGCATGGTTCAATGGGTGGGTGAATGAATGAATGAGTGAGTGTATGTGTGCATGGTTCAATGGGTGGGTGAATGAATGAATGAGTGAGTGTGTGCATGGTTCAATGGGTGGGTGAATGAATGAATGAGTGAGTGTATGTGTGCATGGTTCAACGGGTGGGTGAATGAATGAATGAGTGAGTGTATGTGTGCATGGTTCCATGGGTGGGTGAATGAATGAATGAGTGAGTGTATGTGTGCATGGTTCCATGGGTGGGTGAATGAATGAATGAGTGAGTGTATATGTGCATGGTTCAATGGGTTCAATGGGTGGGTGAATGAATGAATGAGTGAGTGTATGTGTGCATGGTTCAATGGGTGGGTGAATGAATGAGTGAGTGTGTGCATGGTTCAATGGGTGGGTGAATGAATGAATGAGTGAGTGTATGTGTGGGTTCAATGGGTGGGTGAATGAATGAATGAGTGAGTGTGTGCATGGTTCCATGGGTGGGTGAATGAATGAATGAGTGAGTGTATGTGTGCATGGTTCAATGGGTGGGTGAATGAATGAATGAGTGAGTGTATGTGTGCATGGTTCAACGGGTGGGTGAATGAATGAATGAGTGAGTGTGTGCATGGTTCCATGGGTGGGGTGAATGAATGAATGAGTGAGTGTATGTGCATGGTTCAATGGGTTCAATGGGTGGGTGAATGAATGAATGAGTGAGTGTATGTGTGCATGGTTCAATGGGTGGGTGAATGAATGAATGAGTGAGTGTATGTGTGCATGGTTCAATGGGTGAGTGAATGAATGAATGAGTGAGTGTGTGCATGGTTCCATTGGTGGGTGAATGAATGAATGAGTGAGTGTATGTGTGCATGGTTCAATGGGTGGATGAATGAATGAATGAGTGGATGTGTGCATGGTTCCATGGGTGGGTGAATGAATGAATGAGTGAGTGTATGTGTGCATGGTTCAATGGGTGGCTGAATGAATGAATGAGTGAGTGTATGTGTGCATGGTTCCATGGGTGGGTGAATGAATGAATGAGTGGATGTGTGCATGGTTCAATGGTTGGGTGAATGAATGAATGAGTGAATGGCTGAGTGAGTGAGTGAATGTATGTGTGCATGGTTCAATGGTTGGGTGAATGAATGAATGAGTGAATGCACGAGTGAATGAATGAATGAGTGAATGTATGTGTGTGCACGATTCAATGCGTGTTTGAAGGGATGAATGAGTGAATGGCTGAGTGAAGGAGTGAATGAGTGGATGGATCAAGAAGTGGGTGAATGAATGAATGTGTGCATGCATGGGACCAATGCGTGGTTGAATGAATGAATGAGCAAATCAGTGGGTGAATGAGTGAGTGAATGAATGAATGAATGGATCAAGATGTGGGTGAATGAATGAATGAATGAAGGTGTGAATGTGTGCGTGCACGGACAATGCATGGGTGAATGAGTGACTCGCGCACACATGCTTTCACTCGTTCATTTAACCTTTTATTGATTCCAGAGAGGAAAGGAGAGGGAGAGAGAGAGAGAGAGAGAGAGAGAAACACCCATGAGGAGAGAGAACCATGGATCGGCCGCCTCCTTCACGCCCCCTTCTGGGGATCCAGCCCACCACCCCCAGGGCCTGTGCCCTTGACCAGAATCAAACCCGGGACCTCCTGGTTCACAGGTCCACGATTCATTCATTCATTCACCCACTCACTGAACCATGCACACATGCATTCATCCACCCACCCATCCATCCATCATCCTTTCAATGAGTTCCATGAGTCAAGAGTGGGTGAATGAATGAATGAATGAATGTGTGAATGGTTGTGGGCATGGTGCAATGAGTAGTTGAATGAATGAGTGAGTGAATGAGTGGGTGAATGAATGAATGAGTGAGTGTATGTGTGCATGGTTCAATGGGTGGGTGAATGAATGAATGAGTGAGTGTGTGCATGGTTCCATGGGTGGGTGAATGAATGAATGAGTGAGTGTATGTGTGCATGGTTCCATGGGTGGGTGAATGAATGAATGAGTGAGTGTATATGTGCATGGTTCAATGGGTGGGTGAATGAATGAATGAGTGAGTGTATGTGTGCATGGTTCAATGGGTGGGTGAATGAATGAATGAGTGAGTGTGTGCATGGTTCCATGGGTGGGTGAATGAATGAATGAGTGAGTGTATGTGTGCATGGTTCAACGGGTGGGTGAATGAATGAATGAGTGAGTGTATGTGTGCATGGTTCCATGGGTGGGTGAATCAATGAATGAGTGAGTGTATGTGTGCATGGTTCCATGGGTGGGTGAATGAATGAATGAGTGAGTGTATATGTGCATGGTTCAATGGGTGGGTGAATGAATGAATGAGTGAGTGTATGTGTGCATGGTTCCATGGGTGGGTGAATCAATGAATGAGTGAGTGTATGTGTGCATGGTTCCATGGGTGGGTGAATGAATGAATGAGTGAGTGTATATGTGCATGGTTCAATGGGTTCAATGGGTGGGTGAATGAATGAATGAGTGAGTGTATGTGTGCATGGTTCAACGGGTGGGTGAATGAATGAATGAGTGTATGTGTGCATGGTTCCATGGGTGGGTGAATGAATGAATGAGTGAGTGTATGTGTGCATGGTTCCATGGGTGGGTGAATGAATGAATGAGTGAGTGTATGTGTGCATGGTTCAATGGGTTCAATGGGTGGGTGAATGAATGAATGAGTGTATGTGTGCATGGTTCAATGGGTGGGTGAATGAATGAATGAGTGAGTGTATGTGTGCATGGTTCAATGGGTGGGTGAATGAATGAATGAGTGAGTGTATGTGTGCATGGTTCAATGGGTGGGTGAATGAATGAATGAGAGAGTGTGTGCATGGTACAATGGGTGGGTGAATGAATGAATGAGTGAGTGTATGTGTGCATGGTTCAATGGGTGGGTGAATGAATGAATGAGTGAGTGTGTGCATGGTTCCATGGGTGGGTGAATGAATGAATGAGTGAGTGTATGTGTGCATGGTTCAACGGGTGGGTGAATGAATGAATGAGTGAGTGTATGTGTGCATGGTTCAATGGGTGGGTGAATGAATGAATGAGTGAGTGTGTGCATGGTTCCATGGGTGGGTGAATGAATGAATGAGTGAGTGTATGTGTGCATGGTTCAATGGGTGGGTGAATGAATGAATGAGTGAGTGTATGTGTGCATGGTTCAATGGGTGGGTGAATGAATGAGTGAGTGTATGTGTGCATGGTTCAATGGGTGGGTGAATGAATGAATGGGTGGGTGAATGAATGAATGAGTGAGTGTGTGCATGGTTCCATGGGTGGGTGAATGAATGAATGAGTGAGTGTGTATGTGTGCATGGTTCAACGGGTGGGTGAATGAATGAATGAGTGAGTGTATGTGTGCATGGTTCAATGGGTGGGTGAATGAATGAATGAGTGTGTGCATGGTTCCATGGGTGGGTGAATGAATGAATGTATGTGTTCACTCATGGTTCAAATGGAATGGAGTGAGTGTATGTGTGCATGGTTCAATGGGTGGGTGAATGAATGAATGAGTGTATGTGTGCATGGTTCAATGGGTGGATGAATGAATGAATGAGTGGATGTGTGCATGGTTCCATGGGTGGGTGAATGAATGAATGAGAGAGTGTGTGCATGGTACAATGGGTGGGTGAGTGAATGAATGAATGAGTGTATGTGTGCATGGTTCCATGGGTGGGTGAATGAATGAATGAGTGAGTGTATGTGTGCATGGTTCAATGGGTGGTTGAACAAATGAATGAATGAGTCAGTAGGTGAATGAGTGAATGTGTGAATGCATGTGTGCATGGGTCAGCCCGTGGGTGAACGAATGAATGAGTGAATGTGTGCGTGGTTCAATGCGTGTTTGAGTGAATGAATGAGTGAATGACTGACTGACTGAATGAATGACTTAGTGAATGAATGGCTGGGTGAATGAATGAATGTGTGCGATTCTGGGCCAATGCGTGGGTGAATGAGTGACTCCCACACACTTGCATTCACTCATTCATTTAACCTTTTATTGATTCCAGAGAGGAAAAGAGAGAGAGAGAGACATTCATTCATTCATTCACCCACCCACTGAACCATGAATGTATGTATTCACTCATTCATTCACTCATTCATTCACCCACCCACTGAACCATGAATGTATGTATTCACTCATTCATTCACTCATTCATTCACCCACCCACTGAACCATGAATGTATGTATTCACTCATTCATTCACCCACCTATTGAACCGTGAATGTATGTATTCACTCATTCATTCACTCATTCATTCATTCACCCACCCACTGAACCATGAATGTATGTATTCACTCATTCATTCACTCATTCATTCCCCCACTGAACCATGAATGTATGTATTCACTCATTCATTCACTCATTCATTCATTCATTCATCCACCCCTCCCCACTGAACCATGAATGTATGTATTCACTCATTCATTCACTCATTCATTCATTCACCCACCCACTGAACCATGAATGTATGTATTCACTCATTCATTCACCCACCTATTGAACCGTGAATGTATGTATTCACTCATTCATTCACTCATTCATTCATTCATCCACCCACTGAACCATGAATGTATGTATTCACTCATTCATTCATTCATTCATCCACTCCCCCACTGAACCATGAATGTATGTATTCACTCATTCATTCATTCACCCACCCACTGAACCATGAATGTATGTATTCACTCATTCATTCATTCACCCACCCACTGAACCATGAATGTATGTATTCACTCATTCATTCATTTATTCATTCATCCACCCATTGAACCATGAATGTATGTATTCACTCATTCATTCACTCATTCATTCACCCACCCACTGAACCATGAATGTATGTATTCACTCATTCATCTACCCACCCCCACCACTGAACCATGAATGTATGTATTCACTCATTCATTCACTCATTCATTCACTCATTCATCCACCCACCCACCCACCCACTGAACCATGAATGTATTTATGCACTCATTCATTCACTCATTCATTCACTCACCCACTGAACCATGAATGTATGTATTCACTCATTCATTCACCCATTCATTCATTCACCCACCCACTGAACCATGAATATATGTAGTCACTCATTCATTCATTCATTCACCGACCCACTGAACCATGAATGTATGTATTCACTTATTCATTCATTCATTCATTAACTCATTCATCCACCCACCCACCCACTGAACCATGAATGTATGTATTCACTCATTCATTCACTCATTCATTCATTCACTCCACCCACCCACCCACTGAACCATGAATGTATGTATTCACTCATTCATTCACTCATTCATTCATTCACCCACCCACTGAACCATGAATGTATATATTCACTCATTCACACATTCACTCATTCATTTAACCTTTTCTTGATTCCAGAGATGAAAGGAGAGAGAGAGAGAGAGGAAGAAAGAGAGAGGGGAAAGGGTGGGGGGAAGAGAGAGAGAGAGAGAAAGAGAGGGGGGAGAGAGAGAAAGAGAGACAGAGAGAGAGAAAGAGAGAGAGAGAGAGAGAGAGAGAGAGACACCCATGAGGAGAGAGAATCATGGATCCACTCCCTCCTTCACGCCCCCTCCTGGAGATCCAGCCCACCACCCCCAGGGCCTGTGCCCTTGACGGGGAATCGAACCCGGTACCTCCTGGTTCACAGGCCCACGCCCAGCCAGGCCCCTTTGCTCCTTCCTTCCTTCCTTCCTTCCTTCCTCCGATCCCTGCCCCCATGACCTTTCCCCTCCACTCCCCAAGATGCCCGGATGGACAGCTTTCTCCCCACCCCCAGGCAGAGGCCCTCCCCGCAGACAGCACCGCACCGCGCGCCCCAGCTGGTGGCCCCGCGCCCAGAGCTCTGAGGCCAACAGCAAACATTTGCTTTGGGGCAAGAGCCGAGCCGGGGAAAGGTGAAATGTCCCAGCTCAGAAGCCAACCAGCATCCAGCGCCTCGGGGAACGGGGGTGGGGAGAGGGAGGCCCGGGGCTGGGATTGGAGTGGGAGGCATTTCTGGGGCCCCTCGGGCAGGCCCCTCCCCAGTTGCGCGCGCGCGCCGGGGCTGGAGCGCAAGGCGAGCGCGCGGGTGGCGAGGTTTGGCGACCCCTCCACCCCCCCTCTGTGCGCTCTTGCGAGAGAGAGAGAGAGAGAGAGAGAGAGAGAGAGAGAGAGAGAGTCAAAGGCCGGCTTGGGGCGTGTCCAGGGCTCCGGGACAGCGGCCAATCGCAGGCCCCTGGACACTGGCCTCCCAAACGCAGGCGAGGCGCTGGGGGAGGGACTGCAAGCGCCCAAGGGACCCCCGAGAGCGCGCGCAGGAGGTAACTGGAGACCTGGAGGCGCGCGCGGGGTGGGGGAGTGGGAGGGGCGTGGAGACGTGTTGCGCGCGGGGCTGGGGGACCTGGGGAGGAGATCAGGGGCGCAGGGGGCTGCCCGGGTTTAGAGGAGGAGCAGGGGGAGGGACACCACGCGCCCGAGAGACCAGGGCGACTCGAGAGCGCCCGCAGGAGGTAACTGGAGACCTGGGGACGCGCGGGGGGCGGGGAGGGGGTGGAGACGTGTTGCGCGCGGGGCTGGGGGAACCGGGGAGGAGATCAGGGGACCAGGGGGGCTGCCCGGGGACAGAGAGGGGCAGGGGGAGGGACACCACGCGCCCAAGAGACCAGGGCGACCCGAGAGAGCGCGCGCAGGAGGGAACAGGAGACCTGGGGTGCGCGGGGGAGGGTGGGGCGGGGAGACGTGTTGCGCTCTGGGCTGGCGGACCCGAGGGTCAGGGGGCAGCCCGGGTGCAGAGGAGGGGCTGGGGGAGGGACACCACGCGCCCAAGAGACCCAGACAGCGCGCGCAGGAGGTAACTGGAAACCTGGGGGCGCGCGGGGGTGGGAGGGGTGTGCAGACGTGTTGCGCGCGGGGCTGGGGGACCCGGAGAGGAGATCAGGGGCGCAGGGGTCTGCCCGGGGGCAGAGAGGGACAACACGCGCCCGAGAGACCAGGGCGACTCGAGAGCGCGCGCAGGAGGTAACTGGAGACCTGGGGACGCGCGGGGTGGGGGGTGGGGGAGGAGAGGGGGCGTGGAGACGTGTTGCGCGCGGGGCTGGGGGACCCGGGGAGGAGATCAGGGGCGCAGGGGGCTGCCCGGGGCGCATAGGAGGGGCGAGGAGGGGAGGCGCAACGGCGGATCTAAAGTTCAAAGCGTTGACCAGGCGGGTTGGGGAGGGCACTGGGCCGGGTTTTGGGGAGGGAGTGGGCGCCGGAGGCATCTGGCAGGGCGGCGCAGCGGGAGGCAGAGGACTGGCAGGGGGACCAGGGGGTGAGGGGAGGGGACCCCGGGCGGAAGGGAGAGGGTGTCCACCCCCCATCCCCATCCCCATCCCCACCCCGGAGCGCGCAGGAGGGGACTTGAGACATGGGCGCGCGGGGCTGGGGGACCCGGGGAGGAGATCAGGGGTTCAGGGGGCGGCCCGGGGCGCATAGGAGGGGCGAGGAGGGGAGGCGGATGGCCAGGGAGGTGGCACGTGGGGCGCAGGAGGCACAGAGGGTGGGGCAGGGGGAGGTGGGTGAGAGCATCAGCCGCCAGGGCTGTGCCCCCCGCAGGCCTGAGACGCGTGGACAGGACGCGGGCCCCACGCCGCACGTGGGTGCTGAGGGCGGAGGGAGACTCGCAACATGCCCGGTGAGTGGAGAGGCGGAGCCTTCCTTCCTCTCTCTCTCTCTCTCTCCCTTACTTCCTTCCTTCTTTCCTTCCTTCCCTTACATCCATCCATCCATTTATCCATCGACCCATCCACACATCCATCCATCCATCCACCCATCCATCCATCCATCCATCCACCCATCCATCCATCCATCCACCCACCCATCCACCCATCCACCCGTCCACCCATCCATCCATCCATCCATCCATCCATTTTCCATCCATCCATCCATCCATCCACCCATCCATCCATCCATCCACCCATCCATCCATCCATCCATCCACCCATCCATCCATCCATCCATCCATCCATCCATCCTTCCATCCATCCATCCATCCACCCACCCATCCACCCATCCATCCATCCATCCACTGATCCACCCATCCACCGATCCATCCATCCACCCATCCATCCATCCATCCATTTCCCCTGACCAGTGTGGTTCAGTGGATAGAACGTCAGCCTGCGGACTTAAGGGTCCCGGGTTCGATTCCCAGTCAAGGGCATATATGTTGGTTGCAGGCACATCGTTCACTAGGGGGTGTGCAGGAGGCAGCTGATTGGTGATTCTCTCTCATCCTGGATGCTTCTCTCGCTCTCTCTCCCTCTCCCTTCCTCTCTGTAAAAAAAAAATAAAAAAATTCCATAATATATATATATATTTATATATTTTAAAATATATATTTTATTGATTTTTACAGATAGGAAGGGAGAGGGATAGAAAGTTGGAAACATCGATGATGAGAGAGAAACATCGACCAGCCGCCTCCGGCACGCCCCCCACTGGGGATGTGCCCCTCAGACACCAAGGTCCACGCCCTTGACCGGGAATCGAACCCGGGACCCTTCCGTCCGCCAGGCCGACGCTCTGCCCACTGAGCCACACCGGCGAGGGCTTTAAACATGTTTATTAGCCGAAACCGGTGTGGCTCAGTGGATAGAGCGTCGGCCTGCGGACGGAAGGGTCCCGGGTTCGATTCCCGGCCAAGGGCGTGGGCCTCGGTGGCTGAGGGCACATCCCCAGTGGGGGGCGTGCGGGAGGCGGCCGATCGATGACTCTCTCTCATCATCGATGTTTCTAACTCTCTGTCTCTCTCTCTCCCTTCCTCTCTGTTCAAAAATCAATAAAATATATATATATTTTTTTAAAAATATATGTTTATTGACTTCAGAGAGGAAGGGAGAGGGAGACAGAGAGAGAGAGACAGAGAGACAGAGAGACAGAGAGAGAGAGACAGAGAGAGAGAGACAGAGAGAGAGACTGAGAGAGAATCATCGACCAGCTGCCTCCCGCACGCCCCCCACTGGGGATGTGCCCTCAGCCACCAAGGTCCACGCCCTTGACCGGGAATCGAACCCGGGACCCTTCCGTCCGCCAGGCCGACGCTCTCTAACCACTGAGCCACACCGGCTAGAGCGATAAAATGTATTTTTTTTTTTAAAAAAAGAGAGATAGAGAGAAAAAGAGAGAGAGAGAGAGAGAGAGGCACCGGGAGGAGGGTGACCGTGTCTCTGCCCGCCCCGCAGTGTCTGACCAGGCCTTTGTGACGCTGGCCGTCAATGACACCTACTGCCAGGGCGCCCTGGTGCTCGGCCAATCGCTGAGGGCCCACAGGACCACGCGGGCGCTGGTGGTGCTGGTGACGCCCCAGGTGTCCCGTCCGCTCAGGTGAGACCCCGAGACGCGCCCCTCCCCCCCCCGGGCCCGCCCGGACCCTCCTGGTGGGGGAGGGACGGCCCCCAGGGTCAAGGGGGCGGAGGGGGGTGTCCCTCTCGGAGACGGGGTGGGTGCCAGGGAGCTGGCAGACATGGGATGGATGGGTGGATGATGGATAGATGGATAGGTGAATAGATGATAGAGATGGATGATAGATAAATAGATAGATAGATAGATAGATAGATAGATAAATGGATAGATAGATAGATAGATAGATAGATAGATAGATAGATAGATAAATGGATAGATAGATGATAAATAGGATGATGGATGGATTGATAGATGATGGATGAATAGATAGATGATGTATGGATGGATAGATGGATAGGTAGATAGATGATAGAGGTAGACGATAGATAGATAGATAGATAGATAGATAGGATGATGGATGGATGGATGGATGGATAAATGATAGAGATAGATAGATAGATAGATAGATAGATAGATAGATGATAAATAGAATGATGGATGGATGGATAAATGGATAGGTAGAAAGATGATAGAGATAGATAGATAGATAGATAGATAGATAGATAGATAGATAGATAGATAAATGTATAGATAGATAGATAGGTGATAAATAGGATGATGGATGGATGGATTGATAGATGATGGATGAATAGGTAGATGATGGATGGATGGATAGATGGATAGGTAGATAGATGATAGAGATAGACGATAGATAGATAGATAGATAGATAGATAGATATAAATAGAATGATGGATGGATGGATGGGTAAATGATGGATGGATGGATGGATAAATAGGTAGGTAGGTAGGTAGATAGATAGATAGATATAGATAGATGATAAATAGGATGATGGATGGATGGATGGATGGATGGATAAATGATAGAGATAGATAGATAGATAGATAGATAGATAGATAGATAGATAGATAGATAAATGGCTGGATAGATAAATGGATAGATAGATAGATAGATGATAAATAGGATGATGGATGGATGGATTGATAGATGATGGATGAATAGGTAGATGATGGATGAATAGGTAGATGATGGATGGATGGATAGATGGATAGGTAGATAGATGATAGAGATAGACGATAGATAGATAGATAGATAGATAGATAGATAGAGATAGATAGATGGTAGATAGGATGATGGATGGATGGATAGATGGATAGATAGAATAAATGATACATAGTTAATTAGAAACATAAATAGATGATAGAGATAGATAGATGATAGATAGATAGATAGGATGATGGATGGATAGATGGATAGATATATAGAATAAATGATACATAGTTAATTAGAAACAGATACATTAATAGATGATAGATAGATGTAGATATATAGATAGATATAGGGCGATGGGTGCATGGGTGGATGGATGGGTGGATGATGAATGTGTGCGCGTATAGATGGTTAGATGGATGCATGGACAGATGGTGGACTGATGGATACAAAGATAAATATAGAGACATAGATATAGATAATTAACAGCTAAATATAGAGATGATAGATACATAGATAGATGATAGAAAGGTAGACAGACAGATAGATAGATAGATAGATAGATAAGATGGATGGATGATGGATATATGTGTATCCATCTAACCATGTGATGGGTTCATAAATAGATGATTGATAGATGATAGAGATAGGATGGATGATGGACAGATGGGTGATGGATAGATAGAGGATAGTTGGAGATGTGATGGATTAATAAATAGATAATTGATAGATGACAGAGATAGGATGGATGGATAGATGATAGATAGATGACAGAGTGAGATGGATGATGGATAGATGGGCGATGGATCGATAGGTGATAGTTGGAGATGTGATGGATTGATAAATAGATGATTGATTGATAGTTGATAGAGATAGGATGGATAGATAGATGATAGAAAGATGACAGAGTGAGATGGATGATGGGTGGATGGGTGATGGATGGATAGAGGATAGTTATGGATAGGTGATAGTTGGAGATGTGATGGGTTCATAAATAGATGATTGATTGATAGATGACAGAGATAGGATGGATGATAGAGAGATGGATGATGCATTAATAAATAGATGATTGATAGATGATAGACATAGGATGGATTGATAGATGATAGATGACAGAGTGAGATGGATGATGGGTGGATGGGTGATGGATCGATAGGTGATAGTTGGAGATGTGATGGATTGATAAATATATGATTGATAGATGACAGATGATGATGGAGAGATGGGCGATGGATAGATAGGTGACAGTTGGAGATGTGATGGATTGATAAATAGATGATTGATTGATGATAGATAGGATGGATGATGGACAGATGGGTGATGGATTCATAAATAGATGATTGATAGATGATAGAGAAGGATGGATGGATAGATGATAGATAGATGACAGAGTGAGATGGATGATGGGTGGATGGGTGATGGATCAATAGGTGATAGTTGGAGATGTGATGGATTCATAAATAGATGATTGATTGATAGATGACAGAGATAGGATGGATGATGGATAGATGGGTGATGGATAGATAGATGATAGATGATAGAGATGGAATGAACTGATAGATGATAGAAAGATGACAGATTGAGATGGATGATGGATAGATGGGTGATGGATGGATAGAGGATAGTTATGGATAGGTGATAGTTGGAGATGTGATGGATTCATGAATAGATGATTGATAGATGACAGAGATAGGATGGATTGACAGATGATAGATGACAGATTGAGATGGATGATGGATAGATGGGTGATGGATAGATAGGTGATAGTTGGAGATGTGATGGATTGATAAATAGATGATTGATTGATAGATGACAGAGATAGGATGGATGATGGACAGATGGGCGAGGGATAGATAGGTGATAGTTGGAGATGTGATGGATTAATAAATACATAATTGATAGATGACAGAGATAGGATGGATTGATAGATGATAGATAGATGACAGATTGAGATGGATGATGGATAGATGGGCGATGGATAGATAGGTGATAGTTGGAGATGTCATGGATTGATAGGTGATAGATAGATGACAGATGATGATGGACAGATGGGCGGTGGATTGATAAATAGAAGATTGATAGATGACAGATGATGATGGAGAGATGGGTGATGGATTGATAAATAGATGATTGATAGATGACAGATGATGATGGAGAGATGGGTGATGGATTAATAAATAGATGATTGATTGATAGATGACAGAGATAGGATGGATGATGGATAGATGGGTGATGGATGGATAGGTGATAGTTGGAGATGTGATGGATTGATAAATAGAAGATTGATAGATGACAGATGATGATGGAGAGATGGGTGATGGATTGATAAATAGATGATTGATAGATGACAGATGATGATGGAGAGATGGGTGATGGATTAATAAATAGATAATTGATAGATGACAGAGATAGGATGGATGATGGATAGATGGGCGATGGATGGATAGGTGATAGTTGGAGATGTGATGGATTGATAGGTGATTGATAGATGACAGATGATGATGGGTGGATGGGTGATGGATGGATAGGTGATAGTTGGAGATGTCATGGATTGATAGGTGATAGATAGATGACAGATGATGATGGACAGATGGGCGGTGGATTGATAAATAGAAGATTGATAGATGACAGATGATGATGGAGAGATAGGTGATGGATTGATAAATAGATGATTGATAGATGACAGATGATGATGGAGAGATGGGTGATGGATTAATAAATAGATGATTGATTGATAGATGACAGAGATAGGATGGATGATGGACAGATGGGTGATGGATGGATAGGTGATAGTTGGAGATGTGATGGATTGATAAATAGAAGATTGATAGATGACAGATGATGATGGAGAGATGGGTGATGGATTAATAAATAGATGATTGATTGATAGATGACAGAGATAGGATGGATGATGGATAGATGGGCGATGGATGGATAGGTGATAGTTGGAGATGTGATGGATTGATAGGTGATTGATAGATGACAGATGATGATGGACAGATGGGCGGTGGATTGATAAATAGAAGATTGATAGATGACAGATGATGATGGAGAGATGGGTGATGGATTGATAAATAGATGATTGATAGATGACAGAGATAGGATGGATGGATAGATGATAGATAGATGACAGAGTGAGATGGATGATGGGTGGATGGGCGATGGATGGATAGGTGATAGTTGGAGATGTGATGGATTGATAGATGATTGATAGATGACAGATGATGATGGGTGGATGGGTGATGGATGGATAGGTGATAGTTGGAGATGTCATGGATTGATAGATGATTGATAGATGACAGATGGTGATGGAGAGATGGGTGATGGATTGATAAATAGATAATTGATAGATGACAGACGATGATGGAGAGATGGGCGGTGGATCGATGGTGCTCCCCAGGGCCGTCCTCCGGAGGGTGTTCGACGAGGTGGCGGAGGTCAGCCTGGCGGACAGCGCGGAGCCCGCGCGCCGGGCCCTCCTGCAGCGGCCGGAGCTGGGCCGCACGCTCGCCAAGCTGCACTGCTGGGCCCTCACGAAGTTCAGCAAGGCCGTGTTCCTGGACGCCGACACGCTGGTGAGCGGGCGCCTGCCGGGGGTTCTGGGGGCACCGGGGATTCTGGGAGCACCGGGGACTCTGGGGGCAGCCGGGGATTCTGGGATAGAGACGCTGGTGAGCAACGGGGATTCTGGGAGCACCGGGGATTCTGGGGGCAGCAAGGGGTTCTGGGAGAGAGATGCTGGTGAGCAATGGGGATTCTGGGAGCAGCCGGGGACTCTGCTCACCTCTTCGAACCGGAAGTCCCGCCCTCCTTCCTTTCTTTCTTTTTTTCTTTTTTTGAGATCATACAGTATTTTTTTTAAATTTTTTTTATTGATTATGGCCTCACATAATTGTCCTTACAGCCCCATCCCCATCCGCCCTCTTTTCACACCTCTTTGAACCGGAAGTCCTGCCCCCTTTTCTCACCTATAAAACCGGAAGTCCCGCCCTCTTTGCCTCACCTCTTCAAACAGGAAGTCCCGCCCCTTTTTTCACCTGCAAAACCGAAGTCCCGCCCCTTTTCTCGCCTCATCAAACCAGAAGTCCCGCCCCCTTTTAGCATCTCTTTGAACCGAAAAGTCCCGCCCTCTTTTCCTTTCCTCTTCAAACAGGAAGTTCCGCCCCTTTTTTCACCTGCAAAACCGAAGTCCCACCCCCTTTTCTCATCTCATCAAACCGGAAGTCCGATCCTCTTTTCTCACCTCTTTGAACCAGAAGTCCCGTCCCCTTTTCTCGCCTCTTTGAACCGGAAGTCCCGCCCCCTTTTCTCACCTACAAAACCGGAAGTCCGTGGGAAGTGGGCGTGGCTGACGGGTTTCCCCTTCCTCCCCTCCTTCCCCCCCCCCCCGTGTCTCTGATTGACAGGTGCTCTGCAACATCGACGAACTGTTTGAGAGAAGCGAGCTCTCGGCCGCCCCGGACCCGGGCTGGCCGGACTGGTTCAACAGCGCCGTGTTCGTCTTCCGGCCGTCCCTCCGTACGCACGGCCTGCTGCTGCAGCACGCCGCCGACTGCGGCAGCTTCGACGGTGCGCGGTGCAGGCCTCTGGGGGGCTGGGGGGGGGGTGGGCCGAGAACGGGGTTGGGGGGGAACGTTTCAACACACAGAAATTAAAAAAAATGATATCGAGATATGGGTTCTGGCTGGGGTGGCTCAGTGGTTAGAGCGTCTGATATTTTTTTCTTTCTTTCTTTCTTTCTTTCTTTTTTCTCCTCTACCTCTCCCCCGCACCCCCCGACCGGCCACCAAGATCCACGCCCTTGGCCGGGAATCGAACCCGGGACCCTTCCCGTCCAGCGGGCCGGCGGACGCTCTAACCACTGAGCCACACCGGTTTCGCTTTTAGGGGCCGATCAGGGCGTGCTGAACAGCTTCTTCAGCGGCTGGGCCACCGCCGACATCCGCAAACACCTGCCGTTCACCTACAACCTGAGCTTCAACGCCGCCTACACCTACACGCCCGCGTTCCGACGGTGAGCGCCCCGGCCCCGGGTTCGAGACACCCCCTCCCCCGCCCCGGTGGGGCTGCCGAAGGGAGAGGTAGAGAGAGAGAGAGACACACACACACACACAATGGAAAGAGAGAAATATCAACTCAGCCGCCTCCCACACGCCCCCTAGTGGTTGGGGATGGAGCCTGCAATCCAGGCCATGTGCCCTTGACCGGGAATCGAACCCGTGACCTCCAGGTTCCTAGGTCGAAGCTCTAATCCCCTGAGTCCCATTGGCCGGGACAAGACATTATATTTATGTATTTATTTATTTATTTATTTTTAAAGATTAAATATATATTTTTGTATTGATTTCGGAGAGGGAGAGAGAGAGAGAGAGACACGGACCGTCTGCCTCCTGCACGCCCCCTACTGGTTAGGGATGGAGCCTGCAAGCCCGGGGCCTGTGCCCTTGGCCGGGAATCGAACCTGTGACCTCCAGGTTCCTCCAGGTCGACGCTCTAACCACTTAGCCACACCAGGCCGCTCTAACCACTGAGCCGCACTGGCCGCTCTAACCACTGAGCCGCACCGGCCGCTCTAACCACTGAGCCGCACCAGCCGCTCTAACCACTGAGCCGCACCAGGCCGCTCTAACCACTGAGCGGCACCGGCCGCTCTAACCACTGAGCCGCACCAGGCCGCTCTAACCACTGAGCCGCACCGGCCGCTCTAACCACTGAGCCGCACCAGGCCGCTCTAACCACTGAGCCGCACCAGGCCGCTCTAACCACTGAGCCGCACCGGCCGCTCTAACCACTGAGCCACACCGGCCGCTCTAACCACTGAGCCACACCGGCCGCTCTAATCACTGAGCCACGACCCCGCCGAACCCCCCGCCCCGTTTCCCACCCCCCTCAGGTTCGGCTCCAGGGCGAAGGTCGTGCACTTTCTCGGTCCCAGGAAGCCGTGGGCCTACAGGTACAACCCGCAGACGGGCTCGGTGCCGGCGGAGGGCCCCGGGGCGGCCCCCCAGCACCAGCTGTCCTTCCTGAACCGGTGGTGGGACGTCTACCACCGCGGCGTCCTGCCCCTGTACGGGAGTGCCCCGGGCGGGCCGCGGACTGTCCCGGAGGAAGGGCCACGGAACCTTCCGGAAGGGCCACGGAATATTCCGGAAGGGACACGGAACATTCCGGAGGTGCTATGGAATGTTCCGGAAGGGCCACAGAACATTCCGGAAGAAGAGCCACGGAACATTCCAGAAGAGCCACAGAAAATTCCAGGAGGGCCACGGAATATTCCGGAAGAAGAGCCACGGAAAATTCCGAAAGGACCGCGGCACATTCCTGAAGAGCCATGGAATACTCTGAAGGTGCCACAGAATGTTCCAGAAAAGCCAAGGAACATTCCGGAAGAGCCACGGAACATTCCGGAAGAAGAGCCACGGAAAATTCCAGGAGGGTCACGGAACATTCCGGAAGAAGAGCCACGGAAAATTCCGAAAGGGCCGCGGAACATTCCTGAAGAGCCATGGAATACTCTGAAGGTGCCACAGAATGTTCCAGAAGAGCCACGGAACATTCTGGGAGAAGAGCCACGGAAAATTCCGAAAGGGCCACGGAACATTCCGGAAGAGCCACGGAATATTCCGGAAGAGCCATGGAACGTTCCGGAAGAAGAGCCACGGAAAATTCCAGGAGGGCCACGGAACGTTCCGGAGGAAGAGCCACGGAAAATTCCGAAAGGGCCACGGAACATTCCGGAAGAGCCACGGAACGTTCCAGAAGAAGAGCCACGGAAAATTCCGAAACGGCTGCGGAACATTCCTGAAGAGCCACGGGACATTTCAGAGGAGCCACGGAAAATTCCTGAAGAGCCACGGAACGTTCCGGAAGAAGAGCCGCGGTGGCGCCCGTCTCCCGGGCTCTCGGTGAGTGGCGGGGGCGGGGGGGGGGGCGGGGGCGGGGGCGGGGATTCCCCCTCGGAACCTAAGAGCCGAGAAGAGAGTCCATAGGCTCAGCGGGTTGACCGTCCGCCTAGGAACCAACCGGGAGGGCCCCGGGTTCGATTCCCGGCCATGGGCACAGGCCCGGGCTGCGGGCCCCGTCCCCAGCCAGCAGGGGGCGCCCGCGGGAGGCGGCGGGTGGGTGTGTTCCCAGCGGCCAGCGGGCGAGACCGGAAGCGGCCGGACGGGGGCATCGGAGCGGGGAAACCGGGGTTCCCCGTGTGGCTGAGGATGTCCTGGAGGTAGGACCCCCGTTCTCGGCTCGCTCTCGCCCCCTGCTGGTCTCTCTCTCTGCCTGTCCTGCCTGTCCTCAGCTGTTAGCTCATTTTTTTTTTTTTTTTTAAAAAACAAATTCCATTTTATTGATATTTTTTTTCATAGAGAGGGAGGGAGCCCTCTGTGCCCGTGACCCGAGGGAATCGAACCCGGGACCCTTCCCATCCGCCAGGCCGAAGCCCCTCTGTAACTACGTTCGCGCCGGGACGGGCCGAGCGGAGAACGTGTCTTTCCGTTCTGCCTGCTCGTCCGCGATTGACGGGAACCAAAGGTGACGTTCCCCTGGACAGACTTCCTGTGCGGACGTGTGCCCAGCCGAAGCCGGGGCGGCTCAGCGGGTAGAGCGTCATCGGCCTGGCGGACGGAAGGGTCCCGGGTTCGATTCCCGGTCAAGGGCACAGACCTCGGTGGCTGCGGGCACCTCCCCAGTGGGGGGCGCGCGGGAGGCGGCCGATCGATGTCTCTCTCTCTCCTCATCGATGTTTCCGGCTCTCTCTCCCGTCCTCTCTGTGAAAAATCAATAATAATAATTAAAAAAAAAAACACATAGTCGTTCGTTTCTTTCTTTTTCTTTCTTTCTTTCTTTCTTTCTTTCTTTCCTTCTTTTTTCTTTAAAAAAAATAAATATTATTTTAAGGAACCTCTTCCACAGAAAGCGGATGGATGTTTCTCTCTCCTCGTCGACGTTTCTGGCTCTCTCTCTCCCTCTCCCTTCCTCTCTGTGAAAAAATCAGTAAAATGTGTTTTTTTTTTTTAAAAGAGAGAGACATCTCCGAAATTTCTCTCTCTCTCTCTCTCTCTCTCTCTCTCGCACACACACACACACACACACAGAATGAGGCGGCTGATGGATGTCTCTCTCTCCTCATCGATGTTTCTGGCTCTCTCTCTCCCTCTCCCTTCCTCTCCGTAAAAAAATCAGTAAAATATATTTTTTTAAAAAAAGAGAGACATCTCCAAAATCTCTCTCTGTCTCTCTCTCTCTCTCTGCTCTCTCTCTCTCACACACAGACGCACACACACGGGGTGTTCATATCTCTCTCTCTTTCTCTCTGCTCTCTCTCTCTCTCTCCCTCTCTCTCTCTCCTCTGTTTCTTCTCTCTCTCTCTCTCTCTCTTATGTCTCTTCTCTCTCTCTCTTCTCTCTCTCTCTCTCTCTCACACACACACACACTCACACACACAGAATGAGGCGGCTGATGGATGTTTCTCTCTCCTCATCGATGTTTCTGGCTCTCTCTCCCTCTCCCTTCCTCTCTGTGAAAAAATCAGTAAAATATATTTTTTTTTAAAAAAAGAGAGAGACATCTCCGAAATCTCTCTCTCTCTCTCTCTCTCACACACACACACAGATACACACACACACACACACACACACACAGGGTGTTCATCTCTCTCTCTCTCTCTCTCTCTCTCACACACACACACACAGAATGAGGCGGCTGATGGATGTTTCTCTCTCCTCATTGATGTTTCTGGCTCTCTCTCTCCCTCTCTTCCTCTCCGTAAAAAAAAATCAATAAAATATATTTTTTTAAACAAAAAACTATAAAAAACGACAAGAACGATAAAGAAGAACAACAACAACAAAACGACAAGAACGATAAAAAGAACAACAACAAAAAACAAATTAAAAGAAACACGTCTGTCCCGCCGTCTGCTCTCCGCCCCCCCCCCCCCAGGTGGCGCTGTCCGTGTCCGTGTCCGAGATCATCATCGAGGAGAAGGCGCGGGCGCCGGGCCCCGAGGAGCAGCGCAGGCGGTGGGAGGAAGGCCGCATCGATTACATGGGCTCGGACGCCTTCGCCCGCATCCAGGAGAAGCTGGACCGATTCCTGCACTGACGGGCGTGCAGAGGGCGTGTGCGTGTGCTCAGGGCCTGGTGGTCCCGCCCGCCGGGGCTGGTATCCAGTCAGCTGTGTGCCCATGTTCATCGTTCAACTACATGATTCATCATTCAACTACATGCCCGTGTTCATCATTCAATCACGTGACTGTATCGAGTCAACCGCATGCCCGTGTTTATCATTCAACTACAAGGTTCATCCCTCACATACATGCCCGTGCTCATCGTTCAACTACATGGTTCATCATACAACTACATGCCCGTGTTCATTCAACTATGTGCCTTTGTTCATTCAACTACATGCCCGTGTTCATCGTTCAACTACATGATTCATCCCTCAGCTACATGCCCGTGTTCATCATTCAATCACGTGACTGTATCGAGTCAACCGCATGCCTGTGTTTATCATTCAACTACATGGTTCATCCCTCAGCTACATGCCCGTGCTCATCGTCCAACTACATGGTTCATCATTCAACTACATGACTGTGTTCATTCAACTACGTGCCCGTGTTCATCGTTCAACTACGTGTATTGATGGTTCAACATGGTTCGCTGTTCAACTACGTGACTGTGTTCACGCAACTGCATGGCTCATCACTCAGCTACATGCCCATGTGCATCGTTCAACGACGTGACTGTATCGAGTCAACTACATGCCCGTGTTCATCGTTCAACTACATGTATTTATGGTTCAACATGGTTCGCCGTTCAAGTACGTGACTGTGTTCATTCAACTACGTGCCTGTGTTCATGCAACTGCATGGCTCATCACTCAGCTACATGCCTCTGTGCATCGTTCAACGACGTGACTGTATCGAGTCAACTACATGCCCGTGTTCATCGTTCAACTACATGTATTTATGGTTCAACATGGTTCGCCGTTCAAGTACGTGACTGTGTTCATTCAACTACGTGCCTGTGTTCACGCAACTGCGTGGCTCATCACTCAGCTACATGCCCCTGTGCATCGTTCAAGGACATGACTGTATCGAGTCAACTACATGCCTGTGTTCATCGTTCAACTACGGGTATTTATGGTTCAACATGGTTCATCATTTAACTATGTGCCTGTGTTCACGCAGCTACATGGCTCATCACTCAGCTACATGCCCGTGTTCATCGTTCAACGATGTGACTGTATCAAGTCAACGACACGCCCGTGTTTATCATTCAGCTACATGGTTCATCCCTCAGCTACATGCCTGTGTTCATCGTTCAATGGCATGACTGTATTGAGTCAACTACATGCCCGTGTTCATCGCTCAACTACGTGTATTTATGGTTCAACATGGTTTGCCTTTCAACTACGTGACTGTGTTCATTCAATTACGTGCCTGTGTTCACGCAACTGCATGGCTCATCACTCAGCTACATGCCCATGTGCATCGTTCAACGACGTGACTGTATCGAGTCAACTACATGCCCGTGTTCATCGTTCAACTACATGGTTCATCCCTCAGCTACATGCCTGTGTTCATCGTTCAACTACATGACTGTAGTGAGTCAACTACATGCCCGTGTTCATTGTTCAACTACATGTATTTATGGTTCAACATGGCTCGCCGTTAAACTATGTGCCTGTTCACACAACTACATGGCTCATCACTCAACTACATGCCCATGTTCATCGTTCAACGACGTGACTGTATCAAGTCAACTACATGCCCGTGTTCATCATTCAACTACATGGTTCATCCCTCAGCTACATGCCTGTGTTCGTCATTCAACTACGTGTATTTATGGTTCAACATGGTTCGCCGTTCAACGGCTGTGTTCATTCAACTACGTGCCCGTATTCATCACTCAACTACATGGCCGTGTTGATCATTCAACTACATGCCTGTGTTCATTCAACTACATGCCCTTGTTCATGGTTCAACTACATATCCATGTTCATTGCTCAACTACATGCCTGTGTTCCTTGTTCAACTACATGGTTCATCGCTCAACTACATGCCTGTGTTCATCACTCAACTACATGGTTCACCATTCAACTACGTGGTTCATCATTTAACTACATGCCCGTGTTCAACTATACGCCCATGTTCATTCAACTACATGGTTCATTGCTCAACTACATGCCTGTATTGATTCAACTACATGCCTGTGTTCACCATTCAACTAGGTGTCAACTACATGCCCATGTTCATCGCTCAACTACATGCCTTGTTCATCGTTCAACTACATGCCCGTGTTCATCGTTCAACTACATGGTTTGGTTCACCATTCAACTACATGGTCCATCATTTAACTACATGCCCGTGTTCATGCACCTACATGCCCGTGTTCATTCATTCAACTACATGCCTGTATTTATCATTCAACCACGTGCCCGTGTTCATCGTTATTTATGGCCGGCCAGCCTCAGTGCCTCACACACACACACACACACACACACAAAACTAGAACGAGGGCTTCATTCCGGCGATGGGTGGCCAGGACTCGCTCAGGACCACCGAGGGCAAAGGACCCTGGGAAGGCACATCAAACGATTTTTAAAAAATAAAATGAAATAAAAATAGAATTTTAAAATGTATCTATGTCCCCAAGAAGCACGTTGAACCCCAAGAAGAGGAGAGAAGGGGAGGGCAGCAGCCGCATAAACACTTTTAATAGGACACGTGTCCCCCAATATCGGTCTGAACCCCGCATGGTGGTCCCTCCCCTGGGATGGGGGTCTGGGTGTCTGGGTTGGGGTTTGAACTACGATTCCCAGAATACCTTGTGTTCCCCATGCTCTAGGCCTGCCACCAGAACTACAATTCCCAGAATGCCTAGTGCCCCCCCCCCAAGCTCTGGGCCTGGCACCAGAACTACAATTCCCAGAATTCTTGTGCTTCACCCCCCACCCCCTCCTCCGGACCTGGGCCTACCACCAAAACTACTACTCCCAGAATTCCTGGTGTTCCCCTGCTCTCTAAGTCTGGGCCTGCCACCAGAACTACAATTCCCAGAATTCCTAGGGCCTGGGCCTGCCACCAGAACTACAATTCCGAGGCCCAGAGATTAGGAATCACCAGGGATTGTGGGAATTGTAGTTCTGGTGGCAGCCCCAGGCCCTAGGAATTCTGGGAATTGTAGTTCTGGTGGCAGGCCCAGGCCCAGAGCACGGGGAGCAATGGGAATCCTGGGAATTGTAGTTCTGGTGGCAGGCCCAGACCCAGAGCACTGGAACACTGGGAATTGTAGTTTTGGTGGTAAGCCCAGATCCAGAGCACTGTGGCATTGGGGGGTGGGGGGGAGAAGCACTGGGAATTCTGGGAATCATAGTTCTGGTGGCAGCCCCAGACCCAGAGAGGGGGGAGCACTAGGGATTCTGGGAATTGTAGTTCTGATGGCAGCTCCAGGCTCAGAGAATGGGGAATTGTAGTTCTGGTGGCAGGCCCAGACCCAGCGCTGAGGGTACACTGGGAATTCTGGGAACTGTAGTTCTGGTGGCAGCCCAGCCCCAGAGTGCAGGGAGCACTGGGAATTCGGAGAATCATAGTTCTGGTGGCAGCCCCAGGCCCTAGGAATTCTGGGAATTGTAGTTCCGGTGGCAGGCCTGGACCCAGCGCGCATGGTTCACTGGGAATTCTGGGAACTGTTGTTCTGGTGGCAGCCCAGCCCCAGAGCGCGGGGAATTCTGAGAATCATAGTTCTGGTGGCGGCCCCAGGCCCTAGGAATTCTGGGAATTGTAGTTCCGGTGGCAGGCCCGGACCCAGCGCACAGGGTTCACTGGGAATTCTGGGAATCGTGTTTTTGATGGCACCCCCAGGCTGAGAGCAAGAGCACTGGGAATTCTGGGAATTGTAGTTCAGTTGGCAGGCCCAGACCCAGAGCGCGGGGAGCACTGGGAAATCTGGGAACTGCAGTTCTAATGGCAGCCCAGACCCAGAGAGCGGGGAGCACTGGGAATTCTGGGAATTGTAGTTCTGATGGCAGGCCCAGACTCAAGAGCACTGGGGCGGGGGAGGGGGGGGGAGAAGCACTGGGAATTCTGGGAATCCTATTTCTGATGGCAGACCCAGGCCCAGAGTGTGGGGAGCACTGGGAATTCTGGGAAACGTAGTTCTGGTGGCGCCTCAGACCCAGAAAGCGGGGATCACTAGGGATTCTGGGAATTGTAGTTCTGATGGCAGGCCCAGACACAGAACTTGGGTAGCACTAGAAATTCTGGGAATCATAGTTCTGGTGGCAGCCCCAGGCCCAGAGAGCGGGGAGCACTGGGAATTCTGGGAATTGTAGTTCAGTTGGCAGGCCCAGACCCAGAGAGCTGGGATCACTAGGGATTCTGGGAATTGTAGTTCTGGTGGCAGGCCCAGACTCAGAGCACTGGGGCGGCAGGGGGAGGGGGGGAGGGAGGGAGAAGCACTAGGAATTCTGGGAATTGTACTTCTGGTGGCAGCCCCAAAACCAGAGAGCGGGGATCACTAGGGATTCTGGGAATTGTAGTTCTGGTGGCATCTCCAGGCTCAGAGAGTGGGGAATTGTAGTTCTAGTGGCAGTCCAGCCCCAGAGCGCAGGGAGCACTGGGAATTCTGAGAATCATAGTTCTTGTGGCAGCCCTAGGCCCTAGGAATTCTGGGAATCATAGTTCTGGTGGCAGCCCCAGACCCAGAGAGGGGGGAGCACTAGGGATTCTGGGAACTGTAGTTCTGGTGGCAGCTCTAGGCCCAGAGAGTGGGGAATTGTAGTTCTGGTGGCAGGCCCAGGCCTTGGGAATTCTGGGAATTGTAGTTCAGTTGGCAGGCCCAGACCCAGAGCGCGGGGAGCACTGGGAATTATGGGAATCATAGTTCTGGTGGCAGCCGCAGACCCAGAGTGCAGACAGCAGTGGGAATTGTGGGAATTGTAGTTCAGTTGGCAGGACCAGGCCCTAGGAATTCTGGGAATTGTAGTTCAGTTGGCAGGCCCAGACCCAGAGCGCGGGGAGCACTGGGAATTCTGGGAATTGTAGTTCTGGCAGCGGTCGGTCACTTCTCGCTGGGGCCTCCGTCCTGGCCGCAGGAGCAGAAGGGGAAGGTCCCACAGCAGGGCTGCAGCCATGGCTTCCAGAGCACATGGCCCGGGGCGAGCTGGGCGGGCACGGGGGCCTGGGTGGCGGCGTGCTCGGCCACGGCCGCGCCCACGCGGGCGACCACGGCGTCGAAGAGCGGCTCGGCCGTGGGGGTCAGGGGCCGGGCCTCGGCGGGGTCACGGGCGAGGTCGAACAGCAGGGGGGGGCGGTGCGGGGTCACGCCGTCCCCCGAGCAGGGGCAGACGCCGCGGCCGGTGCAGGCGCCCGCGCCCGGCGGGTGGAACCGGGGCGTCGCGAAGTGGACCTTCCAGAGGCGGCCACCTGCGGGCAAAAGCCGGGGACATGCGGTCAGGGCAGCGGGAACCTTCCGGAATCGAACCCGGGAATCCTGGCCCAGACCTCGGGGGCGGCCGCCGATGCCCGTCGTATAGGAGAAAAGGCTAATATGCAAATCAGCTGTCACGCCGTCACACCAAGATGGCCGCCTCCATGTGGTCAAAGATGGCTGCCCCCAGGTGATCAAAGATGGCCGCCCCCATGTGGTCAAATATGGCCACCCCCATGGGGTCGAAGATGGCTGCCCCTATGAGGAGACAAAATGGCTGCCCCCATGTGGACACAAGATGGCCGCCCCCATGTGGTCAAAGATGGCTGCCTCCATGTGGTCAAATATGGCCGCCCCCATGTGGTCAAAGATGGCCGCCCCCATGTGGTCAAATATGGCCGCCCCTATGGGGAGACAAAATGGCTGCCCCCATGTGGACACAAGATGGCCGCCCCCATGTGGACACAAGATGGCCGCCACAAGATGGCCAGCAGGGGAGGGCAGTTGGGGGGGGACCAGGCCTGTAGGGGAGGGCAGTTGGGGGCAATCTATCTATCTATCTATCTATCTATCTATCTATCTTCTATCATCTATCATCTCTCTCTCTCTGTCTCGCTCTTTATCTTTCTACTATCTATCATCTATATCTATCTATGTATCTATCTATGTATCATCTATCTATCTATCTATCATCTATATCTATCATCGATATCTATCTATCTATCATCTATCTATCTATCATATCTATCTATGTATCTATCTATCATCTATCTATCTATCTATGATCAATCTATCTATCATCTATATATCTATCTATCTATCTATCTATCTATATCTATCTATCCTCTATCTATCATCTCTATCATATCTATCTATCTATCTATCTATCATCTATCTCTCTCTTTCTCTGCCTCGCTCTTTCTCTATCTACCTATCAATCTCTATCCACCCACCCCCATCCACCCATCCGTGCATCCACCCCCTCACCGTCCCTCTCTCGCTTGCTTCCCCCGGAGAACCCTGGCGGGCACCGGCGCCCCCGTGTGGGGAGGCGAGCACTCACGGTCCCTGTTGAGCCAGCGGGCCGCATGGAGGTGCTCCCCGCAGTAATGGAACAGGAAGTCGTGCGGCGAGCGCTCGGTGGCCCCTCGGAGCAGGGGCAGCAGGCCGCGGCCATCCACCACCCTGAGCGGGGGGGGGGGGGAAGACGGTGGGACGGAGTCAGACCGAGGCCCCCGGGGGGGGGTCCGGCACCGGGAATTAAATCACAGAGCAACAGGGGTCCCCTGACCCTCCTCCCTCACCCCATGGCTGACAGCAAGGGGGCAGAGCGGAGTGCCTCTAGGATGGATGGATGGATGGGTGGATGGATGGGTGGGTGGATGGATGGGTGGATGGATGGATGGGTGGATGGATGGATGGGTGGATGGATGGATGGGTGGATGGATGGGTGGATGGGAGGATGGGTGGATGGATGGGTGGATGGGTGGGTGGATGGGAGGATGGATGGGTGGATGGATGGATGGATAGATGGGTGGGTGGATGGATGGATGGATGGGTGGATGGATGGATGGGTGGATGGATGGGTGGATGGGAGGATGAGTGGATGGATGGATGGGTGGATGGATGGATGGATGGGTGGATGGATGGGTGGATGGGTGGATGGATGGATGGATGGATGGATGGGTGGATGGGTGGATGGGTGGATGGGTGGATGGATGGGTGGATGGATGGATGGATGGATGGGTGGATGGATGGTGGATGGATGGTGGATGGGTGGGTGAATGGATGGATGGATGGATGGGTTGATGGATGGGTGGATGGATGGATGGATGGATGGATGGGTGGGTGGATGGATGGATGGATGGATGGGTGGATGGGTGGATGGATGGATGGATGGATGGGTGGATGGATGGATGGATGGATGGATGGGTGGATGGGTGGATGGATGGATGGATGGGTGGATGGATGGATGGATGGATGGATGGATGGGTGGATGGATGGATGGATGGATGGGTGGATGGATGGGTGGATGGGTGGTGGGTGGATGGGTGGATGGGTGGATGGATGGATGGGTGGATGGGTGGATGGGTGGATGGATGGATGGATGGGTGGGTGGGTGGATGGATGGATGGATGGGTGGATGGATGGTGGATGGATGGATGGGTTGATGGGTTGATGGATGGGTGGATGGATGGAAGTATGGGTGGTGGGTGGATGGGTGGATGGATGGGTGGGTGGATGAATGGACGGATGGATGGATAGATGATGGATTATAGACAGATAACAGATCGATGGCTGAGAGACGCAGACTGGACGAGGCAGGAACGAGCGGGCACCTGTCCCGGGGCGTCTCCCCGCCGCCCAGCTGGACCACGGTGGGGAACACGTCCATCAGGCTGGTGGGCTCGTGCACCTCCCGGCCGGCGGGCAGCACCCCCGGCCACCGGAATATCCCGGGCACCCGGATTCCGCCCTCCCAGCCGCCCATGCCTTTGCCGCCTGCAACGAGAGGACGGCGACACGGTTAGGATGACACGGTTAGGACTCCGGGGATCGAACCCGGGACCCTTCAGCCCGCGGGCCGACGCTCTACCCACTGAGCCACACCGGTCAGGGCTGAGCCAAATTTAAATAAAAAATAAAAAATAAGAAAAATGTTTCCCTTCATCTCCCACCTCCTTCCCTGGTCAGACTTGTTCTGGAGCCCTCCACCGTTCTCGAACCCTCCACCGGGGGCCCCGGGGGCCTCGCTCACCCCTGTACACCCCGTTCCATCCACCCAGCTGGCCCAGGTCCCCGTCCCGGGCCTCCAGGTGGGCCCCGTGATCCGAGGTGAAATAGGTGAAGGTTGTGTTTCTGAGCCCGTTCACGTCCACGGCATCCAGGATTTTACCTTCAGCGGGAAAAGGAAATTGGTATCAGGGCAGAAGCTGATCGGACAGCACGGATCAGGGGGATTGGGGAGGGGGACAGCAGCGTGGCTCAGTGGTTAGAGCGTCGGCCTGCGGACGGAAGGGTCCCGGGTTCGATTCCCGGTCAAAGGTGTGGGCCTTGGTGGCTGAGGGCACATCCCCAGTGGGGGGCGTGCAGGAGGCGGCTGGTCGATGTTTCTCTCTCCTCATCGATATTTCTCACTCTCTCCATCTCCCTTCCTCTCTGCAAAAAATCAATAATAATAATAAAAAAATTATATATATATATATTTATTTTTAAATGAGTTAATTCTCCTTAACAATCTCAGCTGGGGGGCATGCAGGAGGCAGCCGGTCGATGTTTCTCTCTCATCATCGATGTTTCTAGCTCTCTGTCTCGCTCCCTTCCTCTCTGCAAAAAATCAATAAAAATATATATATATTTATTTATTTTTAAATGAGTTAATTCTCCTTAAAAATCTCAGGTGGGGGGCATGCAGGAGGCAGTTGATCGATATTTCTCCCTCATCATCGATGTTTCTGGCTCTCTCTCTCCCTCTCCCTTCCTCTCTGTGAAAAATCAATAAAATATATTTCAAATAAACAAATAAAATAAATAAAATAAAGTAAGAACTCTAGCCGGTGTGGCTCAGCGGTTAGAGCATCGGCCTGCAGATGGAAGGGTCCCGGGTTCGATTCCCGGTCAAAGGCGTGGACCTTGGTGGCTGAGGGCACATCCCCAGTGGGGGGCGTGCGGGAGGCAGCTGGTCGATGTGTGATTCTCTTTCCTCAGGGATGTTTCTATCCCTCGCTCTCCCTTGCTCTCTGAGATCAATTATGATATATTTTTAAAAGGAGAGCGAGAGAGAGAGAGAGAGAGAGAGAGAGAGAGAGAGAGGGAATCATGGACCAGCCGCCTCCTGCACGCCCCCCACTGGGGATGTGCCCTCCGCCACCAAGGTCCATGCCCTTGACCGGGAATCGAACCCGGGAGACTTCAGAGTTCACAGGCCGACACTCTAGACACTGAGCCACACCAGTTAGGCTCTTTCTAGAATTTAAAAAAAAAATTCTATATATATTATTTTTTAAAAAAATATATTTTATTGATTTTGTACAGAGAGGAAGAGAGAGGGATAGAGAGTGAGAAATATCAATGAGAGAGAGTCATCGACCAGCTGCGTCCTGCACGCCCCCCACTGGGGATGTGCCCGCAGCCACCAAGGCCCATGCCCTTGGCCGGGAATCGAACCCGGGACCTTTCAGTCCGCAGGCTGACGCTCCATCCATCCACTGAGCCAAACTGGTTTCGGCAATATATATATATATATATATATATATATATATATATATATATTTATATTAATTTCAGAGAGAGGATAAGAAAGAGAGAGAGAAAGAGCCGACACCGGTGTGGCTCAGCGGATAGAGTGTCGGCCTGCGGATGGAAGGGTCCCGGGTTCGATTCCCGGTCAAGGGCACGGACCTTGGTGGCCGCGGGCACATCCCCAGTGGGGAGCGTGCAGGAGGCGGCTGATTGATGGCTCTTTCTCTCTCTCTCTCTGTCTCTCTCTCTCTTCATCTTCCTTCTTTTCTCTGAGATCAATAGAAATAGTTTGTGTTTTTTTTTAATGACACAAGCAAACCTATAATAATAAAAGTGTGCCCACACCGGCGTGGCTCAGCGGATAGAGCATCGGCCTGTGGACTGAAGGGTCCTGGGTTCGATTCCCAGTCAAGGGCATGGACCTCGGTGGCCGCGGGCACATCCCCAGCGGGGGGCGTGCGGGAGGCGGCCGCTCAATGCTTCTCTCTCATCATCGACGTTTCTCGCTCTCTCTTCCTCTCTACCTTCCTCTCTGTAAAAAAAAAAAAATGAATAAAAAATGTATTAGAAATAAATAAAATAAAAAAACTAGCTCTCTATCTCCCCCGCTTCCTCTCTGTAAAAAAAACACAAAACAATAAAACATATATATATATACTTTTTTTTTTTTTTAAAAAGAGAGAGAGAGAAGAGAGAGAGAAACATTAATGAGGAGAGAGAATCGGAGACTGGCTGCCTCCCCCTACTGGTTGGGGACGGAGCCTGCAAGCCTGGCCTGTGTTCTCCTTGACAGGGAATCGAACCCGGGAACCTCCTGGTTCACAGGCCGACGCTCTAACCACTGAGCCGGGCCGAAGGCCAGGACCGGGGACGTCCAGGAGGGGCGGGGGGTCCGGCGTCCGCTCACCGACCATCCAGTCCATCTCTTCCACGTTGTCTCCGTACAGGCCGTGTCCGCTCTTCCCGCGGAACTGCGCGGCGGACACCAGGGGGAGGTGGACGTGCAGCAAGGAGACGAAGAGGAGGAAGGGCCGGTGCTTATTTCTGGGGTGGGGAAGGGAGGGAAAATAAAAAAGGGAAAAAATAACGTATGCTTCACATACGAACGGCGTCTGTGTCTTTTTTATTTTCTTCTTCTTTTTTTTCAAATGTGTTTTATTGATCTTTTTTTACAGAGAGGCAGGGAGAGCGAGAGAGAGAGCTGGATTTTTTTGTTTTATTTTATTTAATTTATTTGTAATACATTTTTATTTATTTTTTACAGAGAGGAAGGGAGAGGGAGAGAGAGCTGGATTTTTTATTTTATTTTTAATTTAGTTTTAATGCATTTTTATTGATTTTTTTACGGAGAGGAAGGAGAGGGAGAGAGCAAGCTGGATTTTTTATTTTTCTTATTTAATTTATTTGTTATACATTTTTATTGATTTTTTTACAGAGAGGAAGATAGAGGGAGAGAGAGAGCTGGATTTTTTTGTTTTACTTTATTTAATTTATTTGTAATACATTTTTATTCATTTTTTACAGAGAGGAAGGGGGAGGGATAGAGAGCTAGATTTTTAATTTAATTTAGATACATTTTTATTGATTTTTTACAGAGAGGAAGGGATAGGGATAGGGGTGTAGATTTTTTATTTTATTATATTTATTTTTAGTACATTTCATTGATTTTTTTACAGAGAGGAATGGGGAGGGAGAGAGAGAGCTAGATTTTTATATTATTTTATTTATTTTTAATACATGTTTATCGATTTTTTTACAGAGAAGAAGGGGGAGGGATAGAGTGCTAGATTTTTAATTTAATTTAATGTAATTTAATTTATTTTTAATACATTTTCCTTGATTTTTTACAGAGAGGAAAGGGGAGGGATAGAGGGCTGGATTTTTTATTTTATTTTATTTTTAATAAATGTATTAAAACGAAGAACAAGAAGCACAAGAAAAAGAACTAGAAGAACAACAAGAAGAACAAGAAGAACAAGAACTAGAAGAACAAGAAGAACTAGAAAAACAAGAATAAGAAGAACTTGAACAATAACAAGAAGCACTAAAAGAACTCGACGAACAAGAACAAGAACTAGAAGAACCAGAAGAAAAAGAACAAGAAGGACTAGAAGAAGAACTAGAAAACAAGAACAAGAAGAACAAGAAGAAAAAGAAAACTAGAACAAGAATAACAACAAGAATACCTGGAAGAACAAGAAGAAGAACTAGAAGAACTAGAATAAGAATAACAACAAGAAGAACTAGAACAAGAACAAGAAGAACTAGAAGAATAAGAACAAGAAGATCAAGAACAAGAAGAACAATAACAAGAACAAGAAGAACTAGAAGAACTAGAAAACAAGAACAAAAAGAACAAGAAGAACTAGAAGATCAAGAACAAGAAGAAGTAGAAGAACAACAAGAACTAGAAGGACAAGAACTAGAAGAAGCAGAACAAGAACAAGAAAATTAAGAACCAGAAGAACTCGAAGAACAAGAACAAGAACAACTAGACGAACTCGAAGAACAAGAACAAGAACTAGAAGAATAAGAACAAGAAGAACATTAAGAACAAGAACTAGAAGAACTAGAAGAACAACAAGAACTAGAAGAACTAGAACTAGAAGAACAAGAACAAGAAGAACTAGAAAACAAAAAGAAAAAAGGAAGAACTAGAATAAGAAGAACAAGAAGAACTAGAAAACAAGAACAAAAAGAACAAGAAGAACTAGAAGATCAAGAAGTAGAAGAACAACAAGAACTAGAAGGACAAGAACTAGAAGAAGCCGAACAAGAACAAGAAGAATAAGAACAAGAAGAACATGAAGAACAAGAAGTAGAAGAAGTAGAAGAACAACAAGAACTAGAAGAACTAGAACTAGAAGAAGAAGACGAACAAGAACAAGAAGAACTAGAAAAAAAAAAGAAAAAAGGAAGAACTGGAAGAACAAGAACAAGAAGAACTATAAGAACTAGAACTAGAAGAAGAAGAACAAGAAGAAGAACAAGAAGAACAACATGTAGAACT
>JAPZQD010000028.1:100000-105000 GCA_036971965.1 Nyctalus aviator | reverse complement strand
CTCCCTTCGGCCTCCCCTTTCTCCCTCTCCCTCTCCTCTCCTCCTCCTTCTCTCCTGGGACGCGCGCGGCTCAGTCCCTCTCCAAGGGGGTCCCCGCGCGCGCGCCCCTCTCCAAAGCGTCCAGCTGCGTTTTCGTGCGTCCTAGCCGCGCCCACAGCTCTGCTTTTTTTTTGGGGGGGAACCCAGGCTCACCCCCACACCCCCCTGGGGCCTGCCCTCCCCAGTCCCCCTCCTTCCCACCCGCCCCCTCCACCCCCTGCGCCCCTGGGGTCCCGCGCACCTTGCCAGGGCGCGCGAGGCGGGTCCCCTGGGTGCCATGGGGCCTGGCGAGCTGGGCGCGCACGCGGGATGGACTTTGCCCTGAGCTGTGACTCAGCACCCTGAACTCCTCCTTCTCTCCCTCCCTCCCCTCCCCTCCCTAATCTGCTTAAGCCCTAGGGCATTCTGGGAATTTTTCTTTTTTTTTTCTTTCTTTCTTTCTTTTTTTTTTTTTTTTGGAATTAATCTCAGAAAAACCGGTTTTTCTGCTCCCAGGGCGGGTGGGATCCCACAGGAGCTGGTTTTGAATATTCATGGGATGCCCTGGGGGGCGGATGGGAGCTGTGGGGAGATCTGGGGCTCCCCCCCCACCACCCCAAATGCCCCCCATGGGGACCGTTAGGCTGGGGGGAGGGAGAGAGAGGGGGGCGGGAAAGGTTGACCAGCCAGCCGGCCCCTGATGGGACGGACCCATTGGGGGAGGGCGGATGGGGGTATGGGGGTAAGACGGGAGGGTGGGGAGGGGGGAATGCGGGGGAGGGGAGGGGAGGAAGGGGCTGGGAGCGGTGGGACAGCCCGCGTGCCCCAATGTAGGCCTTTCAGTGTGCACCATAGCGAGTGGGGTTCTGATTGTTCCATTGATTGGTTTATAGATATAGATATAGATATAGATATAGATATAGATATAGATATAGATATAGATTATGGATATAGATATGGATATAGATATAGATATAGATATAGATATAGACATAGATATAGATAGAGATAGAGATAGATACAGATATAGATATAGGTATAGATGTAGATATAGATATAGATATAGATATAGATATAGACATAGATATAGATACAGATACAGATATAGATATAGACATAGACATAGACATAGATATATGGATATAGATATAGATATAGATATAGATACATATATAGATATAGACATAGATATAGACATAGACATAGATATAAATATAGATATAGACATAGATATAGATATACATATAGATATAGAGATAGATATAGATGATATAGATATAGACATAGACATAGATATAAATATAGATATAGATATAGATACAGATATAGACATAGACATAGATAGATATAGATATAGACATAGACATAGACATAGATATAGATATAGTATACATATACATATACATATAGACATAGACATAGAAATAGATAGAGATATAGAGATAGAGATAGATATAGACATATATATAGATATAAACATATAGAGATAGAGATTGAGATACAGACATAGACATAGATATAGATATAGACATAGACATAGATAGATATAGATATAGATAAAGACATAGATATAGACATAGACATAGATATAGACATAGATAGATATAGATATAGATATATGTGTATATATAGATAGATATATTCATAGATATAGACATAGACATAAACATAGACATAAACAAAGAGCAACAGAGACATAGACATAGACATAGACATAGATATAGATATAGACACAGATATAGATACATTAGAGGCCTGGATAGATATATAGTTATATGGTTATATAGATATAGATTATTAGATATAGAATATTAGCTATATATATAGATAAGACAAAGATATACATATATAGGTATAGATGTATAGATATAGACATATAGATACAGATATAAGGATATATAGATATAGATGTTATTGATAAGATAGAGATATAGATTCGACATGGTGTAGGTATAGGTATAGATATACATACATAGATATACATAGATAGATATACATAGATAGACATATGGATTATATAGATATATAGATATGGGTATAGGGATACATATAGATATGGTATAAATATAGATGAGATAGATATATAGGTATAGGTATGATATAAATATATAGATATTATATAGATATAGATGATAAAGAGATATAGATTTAGATATATAGATATACATAGATATATATATAGATATATGTAGATAGACCTATAGATTATATAGGTATATAGATATGGGTATAGAGATAGATATAGATATGATATAAATATAGATGAGATAGATATATAGATATAGGTATGATGTAAATACATAGATATTATATAGATATAGATGATATAGAGATATAGATTTAGATATATAGATATATAGATATATGTAGATAGACATATAGATTATATAGATATATAGATATGGGTATAGGGATAGATATAGATATGATATAAATATAGATGAGATAGATATATAGATAGAGGTATGATATAAATATATAGATATTATATAGATATAGATGATATAGAGATATAGGTTTAGATATATAGATACGGTATAGATATAGATGATATAGAGAGATAGATTTAGATATATAGATACGGTATAGATATAGATGATATAGAGAGATAGGTTTAGATATATAGATACGGTATAGATATAGATGATATAGAGATATATATTTAGATATATAGATACGGTATAGATATAGATGATATAGAGAGATAGGTTTAGATATATAGATACGGTATAGATATAGATGATATAGAGATATAGATTTAGATATATAGATACGGCATAGATATAGATGATATAGAGAGATAGGTTTAGATATATAGATACGGTATAGATATAGATGATATAGAGATATAGATTTAGATATATAGATACGGTATAGATATAGATGATATAGAGAGATAGGTTTAGATATATAGATACGGTATAGATATAGATGATATAGAGATATAGGTTTAGATATATAGATACGGTATAGATACAGATGATATAGAGATATAGGTTTAGATATATAGATACGGTATAGATACAGATGATATAGAGATATAGGTTTAGATATATAGATACGGTATAGATATAGATGATATAGAGAGATAGGTTTAGATATATAGATACGGTATAGATATAGATGATATAGAGAGATAGGTTTAGATATATAGATACGGTATAGATACAGATGATATAGAGATATAGGTTTAGATATATAGATACGGCATAGATATAGATGATATAGAGAGATAGGTTTAGATATATAGATACGGTATAGATATAGATGATATAGAGAGATAGGTTTAGATATATAGATACGGTATAGATACAGATGATATAGAGATATAGGTTTAGATATATAGATACGGCATAGATATAGATGATATAGAGATATAGATTTAGATATATAGATACAAATATATTGATTTCAGAGAGGAAAGGAGAGGGACGGAGAGAGAGACACATCCATGAGGAGTGAGAATCGTGGATCGGCTGCCTCCTGCTGGGCTTGACCCCCAGGGTGGGGTGCGCAGGAGGCAGCCGATCCACGAGGTTCCTCTCTCTCCCCCTGCCTCCCTCTCCCTCTAAAAATCAATAAAAAGTTAAAGAGTTAACAAGACAGGGTCACACGGATGTATCCCATGTCCAATAGGATGGAGATATATATGCATTAAGCGGCCAGAGGAGGATGATCTCCGAACGGAGAGCCGTCCGGCCGTCCCGTGTCCGTCCTACAGGACAACAGGCTCACAGGCACACGGTCCCCTCGACCGACCGGGAGTCCGACCGGCAGGCAGGCCGGCCGACCGCCCACGGCCCCGCCCCCTGGCCAGGCCGGCCGGACCCCACTCATGCACGCGTTCAGGCACCGGACCTCTGATCTATCTGTCTATCTATCTATCTATCTATCTATCATCTATCTATGTACCTACCTACCTACCTACCTATTCATCCATCTATCTATCTATCTATCTATCTATCTATCTATCTATCTATCTATCTACCTACCAACCTACCTATCCATCCATCCATCCATCCATCCATCTATCCATCCATCCATCCATCCATCTATCCATCCATCCATCCATCCATCTATCCATCCATCCATATATCTATCTATCTATCTATCTATCTACCTACCTACCAACCTACCTATCCATCCATATATCTATCTATCTATCTATCTATCTATCATCTATCTCTATCTATCTATATCTATCATCTATCTATCTATCTATCCATCCTGAGTGGCTAGATTATTATGTGTTCAGAGATCATCATCATCTGGCTACTTCACATATGTGTGTGTGTGTGTATATATATATATTTATATCTACCTATCTATCTATATCTATCTATCTATCTATCTATCTTTCTATCTATCTATCTATATGTATATATATTTGACTTTTGCAATAATTAAATAGTGTCAGTACCCAGGCAGCAGTGGCTCAGGGCTTGAGCATCCACCTAGGAACCAGGAGGTCCCGGGTTCGATTCCCGATCAAGGACACAAGCCCGGGGTTGTGGGCTCCATCCCCAGTGGGGGGCGTGCAGGAGGCGGCCGATCCATGCTTCTCTCTCCTCACGGATGTTTCTCCCCCTCCCTTTCTCTCTCTGAAATCAATAATAATAAATAAATAAAACGTTAAAAATCAACCCAAAGCCGAAACCGGTGTGGCTCAGTGGATAGCGCGTCGGCCTGCGGACGGAAGGGTCCCGGGTTCGATTCCCGGTCAAGGGCACGGACCTCGGTGGCTGCGGGCACATCCCCGGTGGGGGGCGTGCAGGAGGCGGCTGGTCGATGATTCTCTCTCATCATCATCATCGATGTTTCTAGCTCTCTCTGTCCCTCTCCCTTCCTCTCTGTACAAATTCCATAATATATATATTTTTTAAAAATTAAAAAAAATATGGAAATCAACTCAAGGCCTGTGTGTGCGTGCCTAGGGGCCTAGCCAGTGGCCAACAGACACCAGGGGGGTGGAGGGGGGCAGG
>JAPZQD010000028.1:80000-95000 GCA_036971965.1 Nyctalus aviator | reverse complement strand
AAATAGATAGATAGATAGATGATAGATAGATAGATAGATAGAGATGATAGAGATGATAGATATATATATACATAAAGATGATAAATAGATAGATAGATAAATGATAGATAGATAGATAGATAGAGATGATAGAGATGATAGATATATATATACATAAATATGATAAAATAGATAGATAGATAGATGATAGATAGATAGATAGAGATGATAGAGATGATAGATATATATATACATAAAGATGATAAATAGATAGATAGATAGATAGATGATAGATAGATAGATAGAGATGATAGAGATGATAGATATATATATATATACATAAAGATGATAAATAGATAGATAGATAGATAGATGATAGATAGAGATAGATAAATAGATGATAGATAGATAGATAGATAAATAGAGATGATAGATAGATAGATAGATCCAGAAGATAGATAGATAGAGATGATAGATATATATATACATAAAGATGATAAATAGATAGATGCAGGTGATAGATATAGATATATAGATAGATAGATAATAGATAGATAGATTAATAGATAGATAGATAGATGATAGATAGATAGATGGATGGATGGACGGATGGACGGATGGATGGATGATAGATACATAGATAGATGGTAGATGGATGATAGAGATAGATGACAGATAGATAGATGGATCTATAGATGGATTAGAGATGGATGGATAATAAATAGGTACTAGGTAGATGGATAGAGATGACGGATGGATGGATGATGATGATGATAGATACATAAGTGATAGGTGGATGGGTGATAAATAGATGGGTAGATGGATAGACAGAGAGATGATCGATGGATCACGGATGGTTGGATGGATGGATGGATGGGTGGATAGATGGATGGATGGATAGATGGATGGATGGATGGATGGATCGATGCATGGATGGATGGATGGATGGATGGATGGGTGGCTGGATGGGTGGATGGATGGATGGATGAATGGATGGATGAATGGATAGATGGATGGATAGATGGATGGATGGGTGGATGGGTGGATGGATGGATAGACGGATGGATGGATGATGGATAGATGGATGGATGGATGGATGGATAGAAGGATGGATGGATGAATGGATGGATGATGGATGGATGAATGGATGGATGATGGATGGATGAATGGATAGATGGATAGATGGATGGGTGGATGGATGGACGGATGGATGGGTGGACGGATGGATGGATAGATGATGGACTATAGACAGATAACAGATCGATGGGTGAGAGACGCAGACTGGACGAGGCAGGAACGAGCGGGCACCTGTCCCGGGGCGTCTCCCCGCCCCCCAGCTGGACCACGGTGGGGAACACGTCCATCAGGCTGGTGGGCTCGTGCACCTCCCGGCCGGCGGGCAGCACCCCCGGCCACCGGAATATCCCGGGCACCCGGATGCCGCCCTCCCAGCCGCCCATGCCTTTGCCGCCTGCAACGAGAGGACGGCGACACGGTTAGGAACTGTCTGGCGATCACTCTCCGGCCTGTTCTTACTTTATTTCATTTAAAAAAATATATATATATTATTTCTCCTTCTTCTTCTTCTTCTTCTTCTTCTTTTTTAAGAGAGAGAGAGAGAGAGACAGACGAAGGGAGAGGGACGGAGAGGCTAAAACACCGATGAGTTTCCCTCTGCACGGCCGGGCCCTGACCCACGTGACACACACGATTCTAGAAACGGTCAAATGTGTTGCACGGAAAAAAACAGGAAAGCGACCAGGCCTGCAGGGGAGGGCAGTTGGGGGCTGATCAGGCCTGCAGGGGAGGGCAGTTAGGGGCTGATCAGGCCTGCAGGGGAGGGCAGTTGGGGGCGATCAGGCCTGCAGGGGAGGGCAGTTAGGGGCGACCAGGCCTGCAGGGGAGGGCAGTTAGGGGCGATCGGGCCTGCAGGGGAGGGCAGTTAGGGGGGACCAGGCCTGCAGGGGAGGGCAGTTAGGGGCTGATCCGGCCTGCAGGGGAGGGCAGTTAGGGGCGATCGGGCCTGCAGGGGAGGGCAGTTAGGGGCGACCAGGCCTGCAGGGGAGGGCAGTTAGGGGCGACCAGGCCTGCAGGGGAGGGCAGTTAGGGGCGATCAGGCCTGCAGGGGAGGGCAGTTGGGGGCGACCAGGCCTGCAGGGGAGGGCAGTTAGGGGCGATCAGGCCTGCAGGGGAGGGCAGTTAGGGGGTGATCAGGCTGGCAGATATATATAAAGTTTATATAAAAATATTAAAAAAATATAAAAACATATATACGAAAAAAGAAATAGAAGAAAACGCCTTGGCCAGCAGGATTTCCTGCCTTAGAGACACAGCCCGCTTCCAGAGAAGGACCGGGAACCGGGGGGCGGCGGGGGGAAGACGGAGCCCGAGGATTGTGGGGGGGACCCGCCCCCGCCCCCGCCCGCCCCCACCTACCCTTATAGACCCCGTTCCAGCCCCCATACTGGTGGGGCCCCACCCTGGCCTCCAGCCAGCCGCCGTTGTCCGACGTGAAATACACCAGCGTGTTGTTGGCCAGGCCTGCCCCGTCCAGCATGTCCAGGATCTGGCCTGCGAAGAGAGAGAGGGTGCGTCTGAGCCGGCGGCTCAGTGGTTAGCGCGCCGGCCTGCGAACCACGAGGCGCCGGGTTCGAGTCCCGGGTCAAGGGCGCATGAATAAAAAAAAAAACAAAACAAAACCACACACACAAAAAAACAATAATTCAATCCATAAAATAAAAGAAGATGAAATACAATAAAAAAGAAAATGAACTCATAAAATAAAAATGAAATAAAATAAGTGAAATACAATAAAAAATAAAATGGAATGATACAGCAGAATGAATAAAATAAAACGAGTACATGAAGTAAAATAAATGAACTACAATAAAAAATAAAATGACATGATACGATAAAATGAATGAAATAAAATGAATAACAATAAAACAAAATAAATAAAATACAATAAAAAATAAAACGAAATGATACAATGAAATGAATAAAATAAAATGAATAATAATAAAATAAAATAAATGCAATACAATAAAAAATAAAACGAAATGATACAGCAGAATGAATAAAATAAAACGAATACATGAAATGAAATAAAGGAACTACAACAAAAAATAAAATGAAATGATACGATAAAATGAATAAAATAAAATGAATAACAATAAAACAAAATAAATAAAATACAATAAAAAATAAAATGAAATGATACAACAGAATGAATAAAATAAAATGAATACATGAAATAAAATAAAAGCAATACAATAAAAAATAAAATGAAATGATACAACAGAATGAATAAAATAAAATGAATAATAATAAAATAAAATAAATGCAACACAATAAAAAATAAAATGGAATGATACAGCAGAATGAATAAAATAAAACGAATAAATGAAGTAAGATAAATGAAATACAATAAAAAATAAAATGACATGATACAATAAAATGAATGAAATAAAATGAATAACAATAAAACAAAATAAATAAAATGCAATAAAAAGAAAATGAAATGATACAACAGTATGAATAAAATAAAACGAATACATGAGATAAAATAAATGCAATACAATAAAAAATAAAATGAAATGATACAGCAGAATGAATAAAATAAAACGAATACATGAAATGAAATAAAGGAACTACAATAAAAAATAAAATGACATGATACGACAGAATGAATAAAGTAAAACGAATAAATGAAATAAAATAAATGCCATACAATGAAAAGTAAAATGAAATGATACCATAAAACGAATAAAATAAAATGAATATCAATAAAACAAAATAAATAAAATACAATAAAAAATAAAATGAAATGATACAACAGGATGAATAAAATAAAATGAATACATGAAATAAAATAAATGCAATACAATAAAAAATAAAATGACATGATACAGCAGAATGAATAAAATAAAACGAATAAATGAAATAAAATAAATGACATACAATAAAAAATAAAATGAAATAATAAAATGAATAAAATAAAATGAATAACAATAAAACAAAATAAATAAAATGCAATAATAAAATAAATGAATGGGAGACTGGGGGGCAATGGTAAAATATGTGCACAGATAAAAATGTAACAAAAAATATAATTAAACATAAATGTGGACATAGATAAAAATAACAGTTTCTGAAATGTGAAAAAAAGAAGAAATACATAGAAATAAAAAAAAATAAAGTAAATAAAATGAAAGAAGATGAAATACAATAAAGAGTAAAATGAAATGATACAGTAAAGTGAATAAAGTAAAGTGAGTAATAAAATAAAATAAACGAAATAAAAAATAACAAAATAAATAGAATGAAAAGTAATAAAGTAAATTTAGTAAAATAAAAGAAGAAAGTGAATAAAATAAAAAACAAGAAAATAAAATAAATGAATTAAAAAATAATAAAATAAATGGAATGAAAAATTATAAATTCAATAAAATAAACCAAGAAAGTTAATAAAATAAGAAATAAAAAATAAAAATAAATGCAATGAAATAAAAAATAATAAAATAAAACAAACGAAATAAAAAATAACAACATCCATGGAATAAAAAACAATGAAATAAATTCAATAAAATCAACCAAGGAAGCAAATAAAATAAGAAATAAAAAATAAAAAAATAAATGAAACGAAATAAAAAATAAAAAATGAACGAAACGAAATAAGAAATAACAACATCCATGGAATGAAAAACAATGAAATAAATTCAATAAAATCAACCAAGAAAGCGAATAAAATAAGAAATAAAAAATAAAAAAATAAATGAAACGAAATAAAAAATAATAAAATAAAACCAATGAAATAAAAAATAACAACATCCATGGAATGAAAAACAATGAAATAAATTCAATAAAATCAACCAAGGAAGTGAATAAAATAATAAATAAAAAATAAATGAAACGAAATAAAAAATAGCAACATCACTGGAACGAAAAAGAATAACATAAATTCAATCAAATACAACAAGAAAATTAACAAAATAAAAAACGATAAAAGAAAACAAACGAAATAAGAAATAACAACATCAATGGAATAAAAAACAATGAAATAAATTCAATAAAATCAACCAAGAAAGCGAATAAAATAAGAAATAAAAAAATAAACGAAACGAAATAAAAAATACCAACATCAGTGGAATGAAAAATAATAAAGTAAATTTAATAAAATATAGCAAGAAAGTTAATAAAATAAGAAGTAAAAAATAAAATAAACGAAATAAAAAATGATAAAATAAATGGAATGAAAAACAATAAAACAAATTCCATAAAATAAAACAAGACAGTAAACAAAATAAAAAGCAATAAAATAAAACAAACGAAATAAAAAATAACAACATCCATGGAATGAAAAACAATGAAATAAATTCAGTAAAATCAACCAAGGAAGCGAACAAAATAAGAAATAAAAAATAAAAAAATAAATGAAACGAAATAAAAAACAACAACATCCATGGAATGAAAAATAGTAAAGTAAATTTAATAAAATAAACCAAGAAAGTGAACAAAATAAAAAATCATAAAATAAAACAAACGAAATAAAAAATGATAAAATCAATGGAATGAAAAAGAATAACATAAATTTAGTAAAATAAACCAAGAAAGTGAACAAAATAAAAAAGAATAAAATAAAACAAACGAAATAAAAAATAACAACATCCGTGGAATGAAAAACAATGAAATAAATTCAATAAAATCAACCAAGGAAGTGAATAAAATAAGAAATAAAAAATAAAAAATAAATGAAACGAAATAAAATATAACAACATAAATGGAATGAAAAATAATAAAGTAAATTTAATAAAATAAACCAAGAAAGTGAACAAAATAAAAAATCATAAAATAAAACAAACGAAATAAAAAATGATAAAATCAATGGAATGAAAAAGAATAACATAAATTTAGTAAAATAAACCAAGAAAGTGAACAAAATAAAAAAGAATAAAATAAAACAAACGAAATAAGAAATAACAACATCCATGGAATGAAAAATAATAAAGTAAATTTAATAAAATATAGCAAGAAAGTTAATAAAATTAGAAGTAAAAAATAAAACAAATGAAATAAAAAATGATAAAATAACTGGAATGAAAAACAATAAAATAAATTCAATAAAATAAAACAAGAAAGTGAACAAAATAAAAAACGATAAAATAAAACGAACGAAGTAAAAAAATGACAACATCAAGGGAACGAACAAGAACGACATAAACTCAATGACGTCAAAGAGGCCGGCACGCACCCACCATCCAGTCGAGCTCCTGCACGTTGTCCCCGTAAAGCCCGTGGGCGCTGCTGCCCCGGAAGCGCGCGCCCGTCACCAGCGGCGTGTGCGCGTGCAGGAAGGACACCAGCAGCAGGAAGGGGCCCCCCGCGTTCCTGGGGAAACACACAGACGGCGCCTCTAAAGCCTTTTATTGTTTTTTTTTATTTTTTTTTTATTTTTTGGGGGGGTTGGGGTAGCCCAGTGGTTAGCGCTCCGGCCGGTGCAACCCAGTGGTTAGCGCTCCGGCCGGCTGGTGTGGCCCAGTGGTTAGCGCTTGCCGGCCGGGGTGGCCCAGTGGTTAGCGCCCTGGCCGGCTGGGGTGGCCCAGTGGTTAGCATTCCAGCCGGTTGGTGCTGCCCAGTAGTTAGCACGCCAGCCAGGGCTGCCCAGTGGTTAGCGCTCCGGGCAGCCAGTGCGGGCCAGTGGTTAGCGTTCCGGCTGGTTTTATACAAAACATATTCACATATTGATTATATATATAATCAATATATTCATTGATTTTGCACAAAACATATTCATATATTGATTATATATATGATCAATATATTCATTGATTCTGTACAATATATATATATAATCAATATATTTTACTGATTTTGTATAAAACATATATATTGGTTATATATAATCAATATATTTTATTGATCATATATATGATCAATATATTTTATTGATTTTGTACAAAAAATGTATATTGATTATATATATAATCAATATATTTTACTGATTTTGTATAAAACATATATATTGGTTATGTATATAATAAATATATTTTATTGATTATATACATAATCAATATATTTTATTGATCATATATATAATCAATCTATTTTATTGATTTTGCACACAATATATATATATTGATCATATATATAATCAATACATTTTATTGATTTTGTACAAAATATAGATATATATTGATTATATATATAATCAATATATTTTACTGATTTTGTATAAAACATATATATTGGTTATGTATATAATCAATATATTTTATTGATTATATACATAATCAATATATTTTATTGATCATATATATAATCAATCTATTTTATTGATTTTGCACAAAATATATATATATTGATCATATATATAATCAATACATTTTATTGATTTTGTACAAAATATATAAATATATTGATTATATATATAATCAATATATTTTACTGATTTTGTATAAAACATATATATTGGTTATGTATATAATCAATATATTTTATTGATTATATACATAATCAATATATTGTATTGATCATATATATAATCAATCTATTTTATTGATTTTGCACAAAATATATATATATTGATCATATATATAATCAATACATTTTATTGATTTTGTAGAAAATATAGAAATATATTGATTATATGTAATCAATATATTTTATCGATTTTGCACAAAATATAGATATATATCGATTATATATATAATCAATATATTTATTGATTTTGAACAATATATATATCGATTTTATATATAATCAATATATTTTATTGATCATATATATAATCAATTAATTTTACTGATTTTGTATAAAACACATATATTGATTATCTATAATCAATATATTTTATTGATCACATATATAATCAATACATTTTATTGATTATGTCCAAAAAAAAAAATTTTTTTGTTTTTTTTATCGATGTTTCCCAGAGAGGAAGGGGGCCAGAGGCAGCTTTCCGCCCGCACCCCGTCGCTCTGGACGGGACGGATTTTTAAAAAAGTCGGGAACGGAGTCGCCGAGTGCCCCCCCCGCCCCCCGGGCCGCTCACCGGCGCAGGAAGGCGCCCGCCTCGCGGAGCAGGGCGGCGGCGGCGCCCCGGAAGTGGGCGGGCTGTTGCGTGATGGCGCGGCCGCGCATGAGCAGACAGTCGGCGCGCCGGAGCAGCGCGCCCGCCGCCAGCGACGAGGCGCCGAGCAGGGCGCAGGCCGCCGCCGCGCACACGGCCGGCCGCCGCCAGAGGGCGCCCGCGAGCCGGGCCGCCGCCGCCAGCGCCAGCGCCGCCGCGCCCGCCGCCCCCGCCGCGCGCCACAGCGCCCCCTGCAGGCCGGCCCGCTTCTCCGACGGCGCCCCGCCCGGCGCGCAGTCCGCCATCAGCGTGAGCGGCGTCCCCAGGAAGCGCGCGAAGCCGTGACGCAGCGGGTGGTGGCACAGGTCCGCCCGCGCAGCGCAGCTCAGGCCCAGGTGCCACTTGCCTGCGGGGCCGGGCGGGCGGGAGGGGAAGAGACGGGGCAAGAAGGGAAAACGAGGAAACGACACGGTGAAATGCAATGAAATGATATAATAAAATGAAATAAATGAAATGAAATAAAATGAATATAAAATAAAACAAAACAGAATAATAACGGAAAATGAGGAAATGACACGGTGAAATACAATGAACTAAATGAAATGAAATAAATATAAAATAAAATCATAAAATCATAGAATAAAATAAAATGATAAAATGAAACAATGAAATAAAATGAAATGATTTAATAAAATGAAATGAAATGAAATGAAATGAAATGAAACAAAATGATAAAATAAAATAATAACATAAAATGAAATAAATGAAATGAAATAAATATAAAATAAAATAATAAAATCATAAAATAAAATAATGAAATAAAGTGAAAACAAATGAAATGAAATAAAACAAAATGATAAAATAAAATAATAAAATGAAATGAAATAAATGAAATGAAATGAAATGAAATAAAATAAAATAAAGAAATAGAGTGAAAACAAATGAAATGAAATAAATATAAAACAAAATAAAGTAAAATAATAAAATAAAGTGAAATAAATGAAATGAAATAAAATGAATATAAAATAAAACAAAACAAAACAGAATAATAAAATAATTTAAAAAAGGGAAATAAAATGAAATAAATATAAAATAAAATAAAAAAATAAAATGAAATAAATGAAATGAAATAAATGAAATGAAATAAATATAAAATAAAATAATAAAATCATAAAATAAAATAAAATGATAAAATGAAACGATAAAATGAAATGAAATGATTTAATAAAGTGAAATAAATGAAATGAAATGAAATGAAACAAAATGATAAAATAAAATAATAACATAAAATGAAATAAATGAAATGAAATAAATATAAAATAAAATAATAAAATAAAATAAAATGATTTAATAAAATGAAATAAATGAAATGAAATAAGATAAAACAAAATAATAAAATAAAATAATGAAATAAAATGAAATAAATGAAATGAAATGAAATAAAATAAAATAATAAAATAAAATAATGAAATAAAATGAAATGATTGAATAAGATGAAATGAAATGAAATGAAATGAAATAAAATGAATATAAAATAAAACAGAACAGAATAATAACGGAAAATGAGAAAATGAAATAAATGTACAATAACGTAAAATGAGAAAATGACACGATAAAATAAAATGAAATGATTGAATAAGATGAAATGAAATAAATGAAATGAAAGGGAATAAATATAAAACAAAATAAAATAAAATAATAAAATAAAATAAATGAAATGAAATGAAATGAAATAAATATAAAATAAAATAATAAAATAACAAAATAAAATATAATGTTTTAATAAAGTGAAATAAATGAAATGAAATGAAATGAAATAAACATAAAATGAAATAAATATAAAATAAAATAAAATAATAAAATAAAATAATGAAATGAAATGAAAAGAAATGAAATGAAATAAATATAAAACAAAATAAAGTAAAATAATTTAATAAAATGAAATAAATGAAAGGAAATGAAAGGAAATAAAATAATAAATAAAATAATAAAAAATAAAATAAATGAAATAATAAAATAAAATAATTTAATAAAATGAAATAAATGAAATGAAATGAAATGAACATAAAATGAAATGAATATAAAATAAAATAAAATAATAAAATAAAATAAATGAAATGAAATGAAATGAAATGAAATAAAATAATAAAATAATGAAATAACAAAATAAAATAAAATGATAAAATGAAATGAAATAAATGAAATGAAATAAATATAAAATAAAATAATAAAATCATAAAATAAAATAAAATGATAAAATGAAACGATGAAATGAAATGAAATGATTTAATAAAGTGAAATAAATGAAATGAAATGAAATGAAACAAAATGATAAAATAAAATAATAACATAAAATAAAATAATAAAATGAAATAAATGAAATGAAATAAAATGAATATAAAATAAAACAAAACAGAATAATAACGGAAAATGAGAAAATGAAATAAATGTACAATAACGTAAAATGAGAAAATGACACGATGAAATACAATGAAATGATTGAATAAGGTGAAATGAAATAAATGAAATGAAAGGGAATAAATATAAAACAAAATAAAATAAAATAATAAAATAAAATAAATGAAATGAAATGAAATGAAATGAAATAAATATAGAATAAAATAATAAAATAATAAAATAAAATAATGAAATAAAGTGAAAACAAATGAAATGAAATAAAACAAAATGATAAAATAAAATAATAAAATAAAATGAAATAAATGAAATGAAATGAAATGAAATAAAATAAAATAAAGAAATAGAGTGAAAACAAATGAAATGAAATAAATATAAAACAAAATAAAGTAAAATAATAAAATAAAATGAAATAAATGAAATGAAATGAAATAAATATAAAATAAAATAAAGTAATAAAATAAAATAATGAAATAAAATGAAAAGAAATGAAATGAAATAAATATAAAACAAAATAAAGTAAAATAATTTAATGAAATGAAATGAAATAAATATAAAATAAAATAAAATAATAAAATAAAATAATTTAATAAAATGAAATGAAACGAAAAGACATGAAATAAAATAAATATAAAACAAAACAAAATAAAATAAAATAAATAAAATGAAATAAAAACAAATAAAATAACATAAATAAAATACAATAGAATACAATAAAATAATAAAATAAAATAAAATAGGTGTCGGAGGCTGTTGATACATTTTTCTCTGTCACCACAGATGTCTCTCTCTCTCTCTGTCCTTTCTCTCGTTCTCTGTTTCTTTCTTTCCTTCTTTCTTTCTTTCTTCTTTCTTCTCTCCCCCATCTCCTCTCCCTCTCACTCTCCTTTCTGTCTCTCTCTTTCTTTTCTCTCTTTCTTGTTCTTTCTTTCTTTCTCTCTCTCTTTCTTTCTTTTCTCTCTCTCTCATTCTTTCTCTCTCTCTCTCTCACTCTCCTTTCTGTCTCTGTCTTTCTTTTCTCTCTCTCTCTCTCTCTTTCTTTCTTTCTTTCTTTCTTTCTTTCTTTCTTCCTTTCTTCTCTCCCCCATCTCCTCTCTCTCTCTCTCTCCTTTCTGTTTCTGTCTTTCTTTTCTCTCTTTCTTTGCTCTCTCTCTCTCTCTCTCTTCTCTCTTTCTCTGTTTCTTTCTTTCCTTCTTTCCTTCCTTCCTCCCTCCCTCCCTCCCTCCCTCCTTTCTTTCTTTCTTTCTTTCTTTCTTTCTTTCTTTCTTCCTTTTTTCTCTCCCCCCTCTCCTCTCTCTCTCACTCTCCTTTCTGTTACTGTCGTGCTTCTATCTATTTGTTTGGTCTCTCTCTCTCTCTCTTTTCTCTCTTTCTGTTTCTTTCTTTCCTTCTTTCCTTCCTTCCTTCCTCCCTCATTCCCTCCTTTCTTTCTTTCTTTCTTTCTTTCTTTCTTTCTTTCTTTCTTTCTTTCTTTCTTCCTTTCTTCTCTCCCCCATCTCCTCTCTCTCTCTCCTTTCTATCATTCTCTTTCTTTTCTCTCTTTCTTTGTTCTTTCTTTCTTTCTGTCTCTCTCTTTCTTTCTTTTCTCTCTCTCTCTGTCTCTCTCTCTCTCTGTCTCTTTTTCTCTCTCTCTTTTTCTCTCTCTGTGTCTCTCTCTCTGTCTCTGACTCTCTCTCTGTCTCCCTCCCTCCCTCCCTCCCTCCCTCCCTCCCTCTCTCTAAAAAAGACAGACGGACAGACAGAAAGGGAAGGGAATCGGTGCTCGCACTCACCAAGCAGTGCGGTGGCGTAACCGCGGTCCCTCAGGATCTTGGCGAACGTCGTCTCGTTGGGGGGGAGGCCCCCGGCGGCCGCCGTCCAGAGCAGCACGCGGGACCCATCGCTGGACACCATGCCTGTCGGGGATCAGAGGTCCGACACGCGCGGCCATCAGGCACTGGCTTCTGTCTCTTTTACGTTACTTCATTTTATTTTTCATCATTTTATTTTATTTTATTTATTTTCTTTTATTTATTTTCTTTTTAATTTATTTCATTTTCTATTTCTTTTCTTTTCTTTTATCTATTTTTATTTTATTATCTTACTTTACTTTACTTTATTTTATTTTATTTTATTTTATTTTAATTTTATTTATTTTAATTTTATTTATTTATTTTATTTATTTTATTTTCCTTTATTTTATTTTATTTTACCTTATTTTATTTTATTTCATTTTATTTTTTTAAATTTATTTTATTTTATTTATTTTATTTTATATTTTATTTTATTTTACTTTATTTTACTTTACTTTATTTTATTTTATTTATTTTTATTTATTTTAATTTAATTTAATTTTACTTTATTTTATTTTCCTTTATTTTATTTTATTTTATTATTTTATTTTATTATCTTATTTTATTTATTTTATTTTACTTTATATATATATTTTTTAACAGAGTGGAAGAGAGAGGGATAGAAACCTAGAAACATTGATGAGAGAGAGAGAAAGAGAGAGAGAGAGAGCGAGAGACAGAGATTGGTGAAGGGAGAGAGAGAGGAAGAGAGACAGAGAGACAGAGAGAGAGAGGCCTGAAACCGGCGTGGCTCAGTGGATAGAGCGTCGGCCTGCAGACTGAAGTGTCCCGGGTTCGATTCCCAGTCAAGGGCGTGGGCCTTGGTGGCTGAGGGCACATCCCCAGTGGGGGGCGTGCAGGAGGCGGCGGATGGATGCTTCTCAGTCATCATCGATGTTTCTAACTCTCTCTCCCTCTCCCTTCCTCTCTGTGAAAAAAAAAATCAATAAAATATATTTTTAAATGCCTTCCAAAAAAATAAAATAAAAATTTTTGTGTGTTTTCTAATTATAATTCACAGATTATATATATATATACACACACTGAGTGGCCAGATTATTATGTGTTCAGAAGTCATAATAATCTAGCTTCTATATCTATATCTATATCTGTATCTATATCTATAACTATATCTATATCTATATCTGTATCTATATCCATATCTATATCTATATAATTTATATCTATATCTACATTTATATCATCTATATCTATATGCATATCTATGTCTATATCTATATCTATATCTATATCTAACCATATCTATATACATATCTATATCTATATCTATGTCTATATCTATATCTATATCTATGTCCATATCCATATCCATATCTATATCTATATCTATATCATCTATATCTATATCTATATCTATATCTATATCTATGTCTATGTCTATATCTATATCTATATCCATATCCATATCTATATCTATATCTATATCTATGTCCATATCCATATCCATATCTATATCTATATCATCTATATCTATATCTATATCTATATCTACATCTATATCTATATCTATATCTATGTCTATAACTATATCTATATCTATATCTATATCCATATCCATATCCATATCTATATCTATGTCTATATCTATATCTATATCTATATCTATATCTATATCTATATCTATATCCGTATCTATATCTATATCTATATCTATATCTATATCCATATCTATGTCTATGTCTATATCTATATCTATATCTATATCTATATCTATATCTATATCCGTATCTATATCTATATCTATATCTATATCCATATCCATATCTATATCTATCTCTATCTATATATATGGAATTTGGATCATTCTTTGTCATTGTATTGGATGACCCACAGTTTACGTTTATTTATAAATATATATATATATTTTAAATATATCTTATTGATTTTTTGCAGAGAGGAAGGGAGAGGGAGAGAGAGCCAGAAACATCGATGAGGAGAGAGAAGCATCGACCAGCCGCCTCCTGTGCGCCCCCCACTGGGGATGTGCCCTCGGCCACCAAGGTCCATGCCCTTGACCGGGAATCGAACCCGGGACCCTTCCGTCCGCAGGCCGGGGCGCTCTACCCACTGAGCCGCACCGGTTTCGGCCACAAAAGTGATTCTTTTCATAAATCGTTTCAAATGGATTTCAGGGAGGGAAGGAGAGGGAGAGAGAGAGAGAGAGAGAGAAACATCCAGGAGGAGAGAGAATCATAGATGGGCTGCCTCCCGCACGCCCCCTGCTGTTTGGGGATGGAGCCCGCCACCCGGGCCTGTGCCCTTGGCCGGGAATCGAACCCGGGACTCTCCTGGCTCCTAGCTGGATGCTCAAAACCTTGAGCCACCCGTGGGACGCCCGGATGAGGGACGTCCGAGGGAGGGTGGCTCCGTGGTCAGACACCAGGGGGAGCTGGACTCACCGGAGCGCACGGGGTAGCGGCCGGTCAGGAAGGCAGCCCGGCTCGGCGTGCACACAGAGGCCGCGGCCAGGTGCTGGGTGAGCCGCACGCCCTCCCGGGCGAGCCGGTCGATGTTCGGGGTCCTGCGGAGCGGAGCCAGTTCCCGCCGGACGCAGAGAGGAAGAAGGAAAAAGAAAAAAAAGAAAAAAAGAGAGAAAGAATGAAGATGGTGCCCCGTAGGAGACGCATTTGAGCTGAAGAAAAAAGGAAAGAAAAGAAGAAAGAAGAAATAAGAAAGGAAGAA
>JAPZQD010000028.1:52500-75000 GCA_036971965.1 Nyctalus aviator | reverse complement strand
TTCTTTCTGTCTTTCACTCTCTCTCTCTCTCTTTCTTTTATTCTATTTCTTTCTTTTTTATTCTCTTTCTTTCTTTCTTTCTTTCTTTCTTTCTTTCTTTCTTTCTCTATTTCTATTTCTATTTCTATTTCTCTCTCTCTTTCTTTCTCTCTCTCTTTCTTTCTATTTTTCTTTCTTTCTCTTTCTTTCTTTCTTTCTTTCTTTCTTTCTTTCTCTCTCTCTCTCTCTCTCTCTCTCTCTCTCTCTCTCTCTTTCTTTCTTTCTTTCTTTCTTTTTTCTTGTTTTCTTGTTTCTTTCTTCCTATTTATTTCTCTTTCTTCCTTTTTAAAAATAAGTCACATTTTTGATTCCCGGTCAAATATTATTGATTTTTTTTACAGAGAGGAAGAGAGAGGGAGAGAGAGAGAAACATGGATGACAGAGACAGACATCCATCCGCTGCCTCCTGCATGCCCCCCACTGGGGATGTGCCCTCAGCCACCAAGGTCCACGCCCTTGACCGGGGAATCGAACCCGGGACCCTTCCGTCCGCAGGCCGACGCTCTAACCACTGAGCCACAGGCCGTCCACCGCGCGCCTCCTCACCTGAAACGTTCCGGAGGCGCCATGGCCTGCGTCTCGCGTCCGATGTCCTGTGGGAAGGAGAGAGATCTGTCAGCCTACGGGCGGCCGGCCCGCCCTGCACTCTCTCTCCTCTCCATGGATGGTTCTCTCTCTCTCTCTCTCTCTCTCTCTCTCTCTCTCCCTCTCTCTCTCCGACATCAATAAACACACACACACGGGGAGCGGCCGGAGGAGGAGGAGGAGGAGGAGGGCGATCTCTGAACGCAGAACCGTCCGGCCGCCCCCGTGTCCTCTCTGTAAAAAAAAAAAATCAAAAAAAAAAATCAATAAAACATATTGTAAGTAAAAAGGAGAAAAGTAACATAAAATAATAGATTAAAATGAAAAGTAAACATAAAGTGCCATAGAATATAGTTAGATAAAATAAAGTAACATAAAATACAGTAAAGTCACATATAACACAAAATAAATGAAGTGAAAAATAAAATAAAATAAGTAAAATATAAAATTAAAGCCGAAGCCGGTGTGGCTCAGGGGATAGAGCGTCGGCCTGCGGACGGAAGGGTCCCGGGTTCGATTCCCGGTCAAGGGCGTGGACCTCGGTGGCTGAGGGCACATCCCCAGTGGGGGGCGTGCAGGAGGCAGCGGTCTGTGATTCTCTCTCCTCCTGGCTGTTTCTCTCTCTCTCTCTTTCTCCCTCTCCCTTCCTCTCTGCTCTAAAAATCAATAGAAAAGAAAAATAGAGAGAGAGAGAGGGAAAGAGAGAAAATAAATAAAAATCAATAGGAAAAAATATTTTAAAAACGCTATAGCATAAAAGCCTAATATGCAAATTAACCCAATGTCCGAACAGCCGGCTGCTATGACGCGCACCGGCCACCAGGGGGACGGACGCATCGACCTCAGAACCAGGAGCTCAGGGTTCGATTCCCCGGGTCAAGGGCACAGGCCCGGGGTGCGGGCTCCGTTCCTGACCACTAGGGGGGACGTGCAGGAGGCGGCCGGTCCAGGATTCTCTCTCTCCTCCTGGCTGTTTCTCTCTCTCTCTCTCTCTCTCTCTCTCTCTGTCTCTCTCCCTTCCTCTCTGAAATCAATACAAAAATATATATTATTTTAAAAAAATGAAATAAATAGAAATGAATAAAAAAATATCCTTGGATGTTTCTCTCTCTCTCTCTCCCTGTCCCTTCCTCTCTGACTTCAATACAAAGATCTATAATTAATAATAATAATAATAATAATAATAAAAGGGTAATTATGCTAATAATTAGATCGGATGAAAATCTCAAAAATTTACATTTTCGGCAAAAAGGAAAGATATTTTATTTTTTATTTTATCTTTTTTAAAAAATATATATTTTATTGATTTTTTTTTTTAACAGAGAGGAAGGGAGAGGGAGAGAGAGAGAAACATCCACCAGCTGCCTCCTGCATGCCCCCATCTGAGAATTTTAAGGAAAATTAATTCTTTTTTTAAAAAAAATAAAAAATATATATATATATTATGAATTTTTTGCAGAGAGGAAGGGAGAGAGACAGTCAGAGACATCGACGAGGAGAGAGAAACATCCACCAGCCGCCTCCTGCGCACCCCCATCTGAGATTTTTAAGGAAAATTAACTTAAAAAAATGTATATATTATGAATTTTTTGCAGAGAGGAAGGGAGAGAGAGAGAAAGAGTCAGAAACATCGACGAGGAGAGAGAAACATCCACCAGCCGCCTCCTGCACACCCCATCTGAGATTTTTAAGGAAAATTAACTCTTTTTTAAAAAATAAAATAAAAAAATATATATATTATGAATTTTTTGCAGAGAGGATTCTGAATATAATAATCTACATGCAATTAACATGAATACCCCCAAAAAGTGATTTAAAATAGTGATTACATGCAATAAACATTAATAACCCCCCCAAAATGATCCTGAATATAATAATCTACGTGCAATAAACACCGATGACCCAAGAGAAACCATGTTAAATACTATAACAATGTTACCTGCAACAAACACTAAATATTTCAAGAAAAAAACATTTCAATATAATAACAATACTGCATACAATACGCATTGATAACCCCCAAAAATGATTTAAAATAGTGATTAGATGCAAATAATCATTAATACCTCAAAAAGTGATTTAAAATAGTGATTACATGCAACAAACATTAATAAGCCCCCAAAATATGATTCTGAATATAATAATCTACATGCAATAAACATTAATACCCCAAAACAGATTCTGAATATAATAATTTACATGCAATAAATATTAATATCCCAAAACAGATTCTGAATATAATAATCTACATGCAATAAACATTAATACCCCAAAACAGATTCTGAATATAATAATCTACATGCAATAAACATTAATACCCCCCAAATGATTCTGAATATAATAATCTACATGCAATAAACATTAATAACCTCAAAATAATTCTGAATATAATAATGCACATGCAATTAACATGAATATCCCCCAAAACGATTTAAAATAGTGATTACATGCAATAAACATTAATAACCCCCCAAAACAGATTCTGAATATAATAATCTACATGCAATAAACATTAATACCCCAAAACAGATTCTGAATATAATAATTTACATGCAATAAATATTAATACCCCCAAACAGCTTCTGAATATAATAATCTACATGCAATTAACATGAATATCCCCCCAAACGATTTAAAATAGTTATTAGAGGCAATAATCATTAATACCTCCAAAAAAGTGATTTAAAATAGCGATGACATGCAATAAACATTAATAACCCCCCAAAACAGATTCTGAATATAATAATCTACATGCAATAAACATTAATAACCTCAAAATTATTCTGAATATAATAATCTACATGCAATTAACATTAATATCCCCCCAAAATGATTTAAAATAGTGATTACATGCAATAAACATTAATAACCCCCCAAAACAGATTCTGAATATAATAATCTACATACAATAAATATTAATACCCCAAAACAGCTTCTGAATATAATAATCTACATGCAATTAACATGAATATCCCCCCAAACGATTTAAAATAGTTATTAGAGGCAATAATCATTAATACCTCCAAAAATGTGATTTAAAATAGCGATGACATGCAATAAACATTAATAACCCCCCAAAACAGATTCTGAATATAATAATCTACATGCAATAAACATTAATAACCTCAAAATAATTCTGAATATAATAATCTACATGCAATAATCATTAATACCCCCCAAAAGTGATTTAAAATAGCGATTACATGCAATAAACATTAATAACCCCCCAAAACAGATTCTGAATATAATAATCTACATGCAATAAACATTAATAACCTCAAAATAATTCTGAATATAATAATGCACATGCAATTAACATGAATATCCCCCAAAACGATTTAAAATAGTGATTACATGCAATAAACATTAATAACCCCCCAAAATAATTCTGAATATAATAATCTACATGCAATAAACATTAATACCCCCAAAATAATTCTGAATATAATAATCTACATGCAATAAATATTAATACCCCAAAACAGCTTCTGAATATAATAATCTACATGCAATTAACATTAATATCCCCCCAAAACGATTTAAAATAGTGATTACATGCAATAAACATTAATAACCCCCCAAAACAGATTCTGAATATAATAATCTACATGCAATAAATATTAATACCCCAAAACAGCTTCTGAATATAATAATCTACATGCAATTAACATTAATATCCCCCCAAAACGATTTAAAATAGTGATTACATGCAATAAACATTAATACCCCAAAAAAGTGATTTAAAATAGTGATTACATGCAATAAACATTAATAACCCCCCAAAACAGATTCTGAATACAATAATCTACGTGCAATAAACACCAATGACCCAAGAGAAACTATGTTAAATACTATAACAATGTTACCTGCAACAAACACTAAATTTTTCAAGAAAAAAACTTTTAAATATAATAATAACGCTACAAGCCATAGCATGAATACCCCCGAAATGATTTAAAATAGTGATTAGATGCAATAATCACTAATACCTCAAAAAGTGATTTAAAATAGCGATTACATGCAATAAACATTAATAACCCCCCAAAACAGATTCTGAATATAATAATCTACATGCAATAAACATTAATAACCTCAAAATAATTCTGAATATAATAATGTACATGCAATTAACATTAATATCCCCCCAAAACGATTTAAAATAGTGATTACATGCAATAAACATTAATAACCCCCCAAAACAGATTCTGAATATAATAATCTACATGCAATAAACATTAATACCCCAAAACAGATTCTGAATATAATAATCTACGTGCAATAAACATTAATACCCCAAAACAGCTTCTGAATATAATAATCTACATGCAATTAACATGAATATCCCCCCAAACGATTTAAAATAGTGATTTAAAATAGCGATGACATGCAATAAACATTAATAACCCCCCAAAACAGATTCTGAATATAATAATCTACATGCAATAAACATTAATACCCCCCAAATGATTCTGAATATAATAATCTACATGCAATAAACATTAATAACCTCAAAATAATTCTGAATATAATAATGCACATGCAATTAACATGAATATCCCCAAAAACGATTTAAAATAGCGATTACATGCAATAAACATTAATAACCCCCCAAAACAGATTTTGAATATAATAATCTACATGCAATAATCATTAATAACCCCCAAAACAGATTCTGAATATAATAATCTACATGCAATTAACATGAATATCCCCCCAAACGATTTAAAATAGTGATTACATGCAATAAACATTAATAACCCCCCAAAATATGATTCTGAATATAATAATCTACATGCAATAAACATTAATACCCCAAAACAGCTTCTGAATATAATAATCTACATGCAATTAACATGAATATCCCCCCAAACGATTTAAAATAGTTATTAGAGGCAATAATCATTAATACCTCCAAAAAAGTGATTTAAAATAGCGATGACATGCAATAAACATTAATAACCCCCCAAAACAGATTCTGAATATAATAATCTACATGCAATAAACATTAATACCCCCCAAATGATTCTGAATATAATAATCTACATGCAATAAACATTAATAACCTCAAAATAATTCTGAATATAATAATGCACATGCAATTAACATGAATATCCCCAAAAACGATTTAAAATAGCGATTACATGCAATAAACATTAATAACCCCCCAAAACAGATTTTGAATATAATAATCTACATGCAATAATCATTAATAACCCCCAAAACAGCTTCTGAATATAATAATCTACATGCAATTAACATGAATATCCCCCCAAACGATTTAAAATAGTGATTACATGCAATAAACATTAATAACCCCCCAAAATATGATTCTGAATATAATAATCTACATGCAATAAACATTAATACCCCAAAACAGCTTCTGAATATAATAATCTACATGCAATTAACATGAATATCCCCCCAAACGATTTAAAATAGTTATTAGAGGCAATAATCATTAATACCTCCAAAAAAGTGATTTAAAATAGCGATGACATGCAATAAACATTAATAACCCCCCAAAACAGATTCTGAATATAATAATCTACATGCAATAAACATTAATACCCCCCAAATGATTCTGAATATAATAATCTACATGCAATAAACATTAATAACCTCAAAATAATTCTGAATATAATAATGCACATGCAATTAACATGAATATCCCCAAAAACGATTTAAAATAGCGATTACATGCAATAAACATTAATAACCCCCCAAAACAGATTTTGAATATAATAATCTACATGCAATAATCATTAATAACCCCCAAAACAGATTCTGAATATAATAATCTACATGCAATTAACATGAATATCCCCCCAAAACGATTTAAAATAGTGATTACATGCAATAAACATTAATAACCCCCCAAAATATGATTCTGAATATAATAATCTACATGCAATAAACATTAATACCCCAAAACAGCTTCTGAATATAATAATCTACATGCAATTAACATGAATATCCCCCCAAACGATTTAAAATAGTTATTAGAGGCAATAATCATTAATACCTCCAAAAAAGTGATTTAAAATAGCGATGACATGCAATAAACATTAATAACCCCCCAAAACAGATTCTGAATATAATAATCTACATGCAATAAACATTAATACCCCAAAACAGCTTCTGAATATAATAATCTACATGCAATTAACATGAATATCCCCCCAAACGATTTAAAATAGTGATTACATGCAATAAACATTAATAACCCCCCAAAATATGATTCTGAATATAATAATCTACATGCAATAAACATTAATACCCCAAAACAGCTTCTGAATATAATAATCTACATGCAATTAACATGAATATCCCCCCAAACGATTTAAAATAGTTATTAGAGGCAATAATCATTAATACCTCCAAAAAAGTGATTTAAAATAGCGATGACATGCAATAAACATTAATAACCCCCCAAAACAGATTCTGAATATAATAATCTACATGCAATAAACATTAATACCCCCCAAATGATTCTGAATATAATAATCTACATGCAATAAACATTAATAACCTCAAAATAATTCTGAATATAATAATGCACATGCAATTAACATGAATATCCCCAAAAACGATTTAAAATAGCGATTACATGCAATAAACATTAATAACCCCCCAAAACAGATTTTGAATATAATAATCTACATGCAATAAACATTAATAACCCCCCAAAACAGATTCTGAATATAATAATCTACATGCAATTAACATGAATATCCCCCAAAACGATTTAAAATAGTGATTACATGCAATAAACATTAATAACCCCCCAAAATATGATTCTGAATATAATAATCTACATGCAATAAACATTAATACCCCAAAACAGCTTCTGAATATAATAATCTACATGCAATTAACATGAATATCCCCCCAAACGATTTAAAATAGTTATTAGAGGCAATAATCATTAATACCTCCAAAAAAGTGATTTAAAATAGCGATGACATGCAATAAACATTAATAACCCCCCAAAACAGATTCTGAATATAATAATCTACATGCAATAAACATTAATACCCCAAAACAGATTCTGAATATAATAATCTACATGCAATTAACATGAATATCCCCCAAAACGATTTAAAATAGTGATTACATGCAATAAACATTAATAACCCCCCAAAACAGATTCTGAATATAATAATCTACATGCAATAAACACCAATGACCCAAGAGAAACTATGTTAAATACTATAATAATATTACCTGCAACAAACATTAAATATTTCAAGAAAAAAACTTTTAAATATAATAATAACGCTACAAGCCATAAGCATGAATACCCCGAAATGATTTAAAATAGTGATTACATGCAATAAACATTAATAACTCCCAATTAATACCCCAAAACAGATTCTGAATATAATAATCTACATGCAATTAACATGAATATCCCCCCAAACGATTTAAAATAGTTATTAGAGGCAATAATCATTAATACCTCCAAAAAAGTGATTTAAAATAGCGATGACATGCAATAAACATTAATAACCCCCCAAAACAGATTCTGAATATAATAATCTACATGCAATAAACATTAATAACCTCAAAATAATTCTGAATATAATAATGCACATGCAATTAACATGAATATCCCCCAAAACGATTTAAAATAGTGATTACATGCAATAAACATTAATAACCCCCCAAAATAATTCTGAATATAATAATCTACATGCAATAAACATTAATACCCCAAAACAGATTCTGAATATAATAATCTACATGCAATAAATATTAATACCCCAAAACAGCTTCTGAATATAATAATCTACAAGCAATTAACATTAATATCCCCCCAAAACGATTTAAAATAGTGATTACATGCAATAAACATTAATAACCCCCCAAAACAGATTCTGAATATAATAATCTACATGCAATAATCATTAATACCCCAAAACAGATTCTGAATATAATAATCTACATGCAATAAATATTAATACCCCAAAACAGCTTCTGAATATAATAATCTACAAGCAATTAACATTAATATCCCCCCAAAACGATTTAAAATAGTGATTACATGCAATAAACATTAATAACCCCCCAAAACAGATTCTGAATATAATAATCTACATGCAATAATCATTAATATCCCCCCAAAACGATTTAAAATAGTGATTACATGCGACAAACATTAACTATTCCAAGAAACCCTTTTTAATATCATAATAATGGTACAAGCCATAAGCATGAATACCCCCCAAAATGATTTAAAATAGTTATTAGATGCAATAATCATTAATACCTCAAAAAGTGATTTAAAATAGCGATGACATGCAATAAACATTAATCACCCCCCAAAACAGATTCTGAATATAATAATCTACATGCAATAAACATTAATACCCCCAAAATAATTCTGAATATAATAATCTATATGCAATAATCATTAATACCCCAAAATGATTCTGAATATAATAATCTACATGCAATTAACATGAATATCCCCCAAAACGATTTAAAATAGTGATTACATGCAATAAACATTAATAACCCCCCAAAATATGATTCTGAATATAATAATTTACATGCAATAAATATTAATACCCCAAAACAGATTCTGAATATAATAATCTACGTGCAATAAATATTAATACCCCAAAACAGCTTCTGAATATAATAATCTACATGCAATTAACATGAATATCCCCCCAAACGATTTAAAATAGTTATTAGAGGCAATAATCATTAATACCTCCAAAAAAGTGATTTAAAATAGCGATGACATGCAATAAACATTAATAACCCCCCAAAACAGATTCTGAATATAATAATCTACATGCAATAAACATTAATAACCTCAAAATTATTCTGAATATAATAATCTACATGCAATAATCATTAATAACCCCCCAAAACAGATTCTGAATATAATAATCTACATGCAATTAACATGAATATCCCCCAAAACGATTTAAAATAGTGATTATATGCAATAAACATTAATAACCCCCCAAAACAGATTCTGAATATAATAATCTACATGCAATAAACATTAATACCCCAAAACAGCTTCTGAATATAATAATCTACATGCAATTAACATGAATATCCCCCCAAATGATTTAAAATAGTTATTAGAGGCAATAATCATTAATACCTCCAAAAAAGTGATTTAAAATAGCGATGACATGCAATAAACATTAATAACCCCCCAAAACAGATTCTGAATATAATAATCTACATGCAATAAACATTAATAACCTCAAAATAATTCTGAATATAATAATCTACATGCAATAATCATTAATACCCCCCAAAAGTGATTTAAAATAGCGATTACATGCAATAAACATTAATAACCCCCCAAAACAGATTCTGAATATAATAATCTACATGCAATAAACATTAATACCCCAAAACAGATTCTGAATATAATAATTTACATGCAATAATCATTAATACCCCAAAATAATTCTGAATATAATAATGCACATGCAATTAACATGAATAACCCCCAAAACAGATTCTGAATATAATAATCTACATGCAATTAACATTAATATCCCCCCAAAACGATTTAAAATAGTGATTACATGCGACAAACATTAAATATTCCAAGAAACCCTTTTTAATATCATAATAATGGTACAAGCCATAAGCATGAATACCCCCCAAAATGATTTAAAATAGTGATTAGATGCAATAATCATTAATACCTCAAAAAGTGATTTAAAATAGCGATGACATGCAATAAACATTAATAACCCCCCAAAACAGATTCTGAATATAATAATCTACATGCAATAAACATTAATACCCCCCAAATGATTCTGAATATAATAATCTACATGCAATAAACATTAATAACCCCAAAATAATTCTGAATATAATAATCTACATGCAATTAACATGAATATCCCCCAAAACGATTTAAAATAGTGATTACATGCAATAAACATTAATAACCCCCCAAAACAGATTCTGAATATAATAATCTACATGCAATTAACATTAATATCCCCCCAAAACTATTTAAAATAGTTATTACATGCGACAAACATTAAATATTCCAAGAAACCCTTTTTAATATCATAATAATGGTACAAGGCATAAGCATGAATACCCCCCAAAATGATTTAAAATAGTGATTAGATGCAATAATCATTAATACCTCAAAAAGTGATTTAAAATAGCGATGACATGCAATAAACATTAATCACCCCCCAAAATATGATTCTGAATATAATAATCTACATGCAATAAACATTAATACCCCCAAAATAATTCTGAATATAATAATCTATATGCAATAATCATTAATACCCCAAAATGATTCTGAATATAATAATCTACATGCAATTAACATGAATATCCCCCAAAACGATTTAAAATAGTGATTACATGCAATAAACATTAATAACCCCCCAAAACAGATTCTGAATATAATAATTTACATGCAATAAATATTAATACCCCAAAACAGCTTCTGAATATAATAATGCACATGCAATTAACATGAATATCCCCCAAAACGATTTAAAATAGTTATTAGAGGCAATAATCATTAATACCTCCAAAAAAGTGATTTAAAATAGCGATGACATGCAATAAACATTAATAACCCCCCAAAACAGATTCTGAATATAATAATCTACATGCAATAATCATGAATACCCCGCAAAAGTGATTTAAAATAGCGATGACATGCAATAAACATTAATAACCCCCCAAAACAGATTCTGAATATAATAATCTACATGCAATAATCATGAATACCCCGCAAAAGTGATTTAAAATAGCGATGACATGCAATAAACATTAATAACCCCCGCCGAAAAAATGATCCTGAATATAACAATCTACAGGCAATAAACACCGATGACTCAAGGAAAAGTGTTTTGAGTATATGGGAAATATTTAAAATAGTGATCACGTGCAACGAACGTTCACGGGAGATAGTTTTCATATGCAATAAACGCTGGCTATCCCCCAGAAAATGACTTAAAATAGTGATCCCATGCGGCAAACGTTAAATATTCCAAGAAACCCTTTCAAACATAATAAGATTACATGCCATAAACATGAACACCCCCCCCCCAAAAAAAAAAAACGATTTTAAAATAGTGATTCCATGTCACCAACATGAAATAGTCCCAGAAACCCTTTGCACTATAACACGGTGACGTGCAACAAATATAAATACCCTTCCCCCCCCAAAAAAAAATTTTTTAAAATAAACATGAATATCCCCACCCCGTCCCCAAAATGCGATTCTAAATAGAATCACCTCCATGCAAACGACACCCGTGATTCAGGAAAATCGACCTGAACTCCCACCGTCGCACCCCAACCTCCCAGTTTCAAGAATAAAAAATAAAAAAATAAACTAAAAAAAAAAAAATAAATTAAAATTAAAAAAAAAAAAAGCGCATTTCCAGAAGAAGAAGAAGAAGAAGAAGAAGAAGAAGAAGAAGAAGAAGAAGAAGAAGAAGAAGAAGAAGAAGAAGAAGAAGAAGAAGAAGAAGAAAGAATGTTTTAAAAATGAGATGAATCATTCCCAGGCCTCACGCACTGACTTCCCAGCCAATAGAGGGGGTGGGGTGGGGGTGTGTGTGCGCTGCCCGGACACTGGGGGGCCCCCTGCCTGCGCCCCAAACCCGCGTTTCCCGCCAAAAAGCCCAGTTACCTGCGCCCGGAGCTCCCGCTGCTCCTGCAGCCCCTGAAGGTCCCCAGTTGCCCGCGGGGCCGGCTCCACGGCGCATGCGCGGAGGACGTTGACGCATTTCTGCCAACGCGGCGGCTCTCGGCGCCCGCCCCCCGCCCTGGCCTAGCGGGGAGGGCGCGCGCCTGCGGGGCCCCGCGGACCCGGGAACCCGGGTTCGATCCCAACCCCCGCCACCAAGTTAAAAAAAAATAATAATAAAATAAAATAAAAATAAAAACATAATTTAAAAAATACAAAAAGGGGGAAGAAATAAAAGATAAAATAAAGAAAAAGTGTGAGAGGCAGGACAGACTGCCTTCCGGCCCACAGAGCAGGGAGCTGGGCGGCGTTGTGGGTCTGTTTTTGGTGTGTCTGTGCTTTTCTTTCTTTTTTCTTTTTCTCTTTCTTTTCTTTCTTTCTCTCTCTCTCTCTCTCTGTCTCTGCCTCTCTCTCTGTCCTTCTCTCTCTCTCATTCTCCCTCCTTCTCTCTCTCTCTCTCTCCTTTCTCTCTCTCCTTCTCTCTCTCTCTCTCTCTCTCTCTCTCTCTGTGTCTCTCTCTCTCTCTTTGTCTCTCCCTCCTTCTCTCTCTCTCTCTCTCTCTCTCTCTCTCCTTTCTCTCTCTCCTTCTCCTTCTCTCTCTCTCTCTCTGACTCTCCCTCCTTCTCTCTCTCTCTCTCTCCTTTCTCTCTCTCCTTCTCTCTCTCTCTCTGTCTCTCTCTCTCTCTGTCTCTCTCTCTCTCTCTCTGTCTCTCTCTCTTTGTCTCTCCCTCCTTCTCTCTCTCTCTCTCTCTCTCTCTCTCTCTCTCTCTCTCTCTCTCTCTCTCCTTTCTCTCTCTCCTTCTCTCTCTCTCTCTGTCTCTCTCTCTCTCTGTCTCTCTCTCTCTCTCTGTCTCTCTCTCTTTGTCTCTCCCTCCTTCTCTCTCTCTCTCTCCTCTCCCCTCCCTCTCCTCTCTGTCTCTCCTCTCTCTCTCTCTGTCTCTCTCTCTCATTCTCCCTCCTTCTCTCTCTCTCTCTCTCCTTTCTCTCTCTCCTTCTCTCTCTCTCTCTGTCTCTCTCCCTCTCCCTCCTTCTTTCTCTCTCTCTCTCCCTCCCCCCTCTCTCTCCCTCTCTCTCTCTCTCTGTCTCTCTCTCTGTCTCTCTCTCTGTCTCTCTCTCTGTCTCTCTCTCTGTCTCTCTCTCTGTCTCTCTCTCTCTCTCTCTCTCTCTCTCTGTCTCTTCTCTCTCTTTCTCTTTCTCCCTCCTTCTCTCTCTCTCTCTCTCTCTCTCTCTCTCTCTCTCTCTCTCTCTCTCTCTCTCTCCCTCCTTCCTCACCCCCCTCCTTTGATCTCCCGCCTGCCCTCCCGGCTCCTAATTCCCCGGCAATTATCTGGTCTGAGAGCCCCGTCCCTGCGCTGCCACCCACCCCGTTAATGACCCCCTCAGGCGGAGCCGAGGCCCCATTGGCTGCTGTCCGGGCCGGTGGGCGGGTGTCTCCCTATTAAATAATAATAATAATAATAATAATAATTAATAAAAAAGCCTGCGCAGGCTCTGACCCCGATGTCGGACGGAGTATTTAAGGTCAGGGCTGCTGAGACGCGAACCCACAGCGGCCGGAGACGGAGGAGGGACTGGGGTGCTGAGCGAGGTGAAGGCATCTTATTCATTTATTCATTCATTTATTTTATTTTATGTTTGGTAAATGTATTTTATTTTATTTTATTTTATTTATTTTATTTTATTTTATTTATTTTATTCTATTCTATTTTATTTTATTATTATTTTATTTTATTTTATCTTATTTTATTTTTTATTTTATTCTATTTTATTTATTTAATTTAATTTTTATTTTATTTTATTTTTTATTTTATTCTATTTTATTCTATTTTATTCTATTTTATTTTATTCTATTTTATTTTACTTTACTTTAATTTAATTTAATTTTATTCTATTTTATTTTACTTTAATTTAATTTAATTTTACTTTATTTTATTTTACTTAATTTAATTTAATATACTTTATTTTACTTTATTTTATTTTATTTTATATATTTTATTTTATTTATTTTACTTTATTTTAATTTATTTTATTCATTCATTTAACATTTCATTCCTTCTTCCATTAACCTATCATCTATGTATCTATCTGTCGATCTCTCTATCCATCATCTGTCATCTACCGTATCTATCCTTTATCTCTCTGTTATCTGTCATCTGTTATCTATATCTATTTGTGTATATTTATCTATGTATGTATGTATGTATCTGTCTATCTATCTATCTATCTATCTATCCATCCATCCATCCATCCATCCATCCATCTATCTCTATCTATCTATCTATCTATCTATCCATCATCTGTCATCTACCATATCTATCCTTTACCTCTCTGTTATCTGTCATCTGTTATCTATCATCCATCCATCCATGCATCATGTCATCTACATATCTGTCTATCTATCTATCTATCATCTATCTGTCTGTCTATATATATCTATTTATGTATATTTATCTATGTATGTATGTATGTATGTATCTGTCTATCTATCTATCTATCTATCTATCATCTATCTATCTATCTATCTATCTATCATCTATCTGTCTGTCTATGTATATCAATTTATGTATATGTATCTATGTATGAATCTACCTATTTATCTATCTATCGATCTATCCATCATCTGTCATCTACCATATCTATCCTTTATCTCTCTGTTATCTACCATCTATTATCTATCATCCATCCATCCATGCATCATGTCATCTACATATCTATCTATCTATCTATCTATCTATCATCTATCTGTCTGTCTATGTATATCTATGTATATCAATTTATGTATATGTATCTATGTATGAATCTATCTATTTATCTATCTACCTATCTATCTATCTATCCATCATCTGTCATCTACCATATCTATCCTTTATCTATATTTTATCTATCATCTATTATCTATCATCCATCCATCCATGCATCATGTCATCTGCATATCTATCTATCTATCTATCTATCATCCATCTGTCTGTCTATGTATATCTATTTATGTATATGTATCTATGTATCATCTATCTATCTATCTATCTATCTATCTATCTACCTACCTACCTATCCATCTATCTATATCATCTATCTATCTATCTATCCATCTATCTATTTATCTATCTATCTACCATCTATTTATCTATCTATCTATCTATCATCTATCTATCTATCTATCTATCTATCTATCTATCTATCCATCCATCCATCTATCCGTCTATCTGTCTATCTATCTATCTATCTATCTATCTATCTATCCATCTATTTATCTATCTATCTATCTATCTATCTATCTATCTATCTATCTATCTATCTATTTATCTATCTATCCATCCATCCATCCATCTATCTATCCATCTATCTATCTATCTATCTATCTATCTATCTATCTATCTATCTATCTATCTATCTATCTATCTATCTATCTACCTACCCATCTATCTATATCATCTATCTATCTATCTATCTATCTATCTATCTATCTAACTATCTATCTATCTACCTACCTACCTATCCACCTACCTCTCTCTCTATCTCTCCATCCATCTCTCTGTCTGTCTCTCTGTCTATCCCTCACGCACCCATTACCCGCACACCCGCCCGGGCTGCTGTCTCAGTGCCGTTTCCCGGGAGCCGACAGGAGAGCCGGGCCTGTCCCCGCCTGGCCCCGGCCGCCCGCTGGGCCGAGAGCTGGCTTTGGCCTGTTGTGTCTGAGCTTTTATTGGTGTGTGTTGGTGTTTATTGATGCTTATCGGTATTTATCGGTGTGTATCGGTATTAGTGTGTATTGGTGTGTGTTGGTGTTTATTGGTGTGTGTTGGTGTGTGTTGGTGTGTATTGGTATTTATTGTTGTTTATCAGTGTTTATTGGTGTGTGTTGGTGTTTATTGGTGTGTGTTGGTATTTATTGTTGTTTATCAGTGTTTATTAGTGTGTGTTGGTGTGTATTGGTGTGTGTTGGTGTGTATAGGTGTTTATCGGTGTATATAGGTGTGTGTTGGTGTGTGTTGGTGTTTATTGGTGTGTGTTGGTGTGTATTGGTGTGTATTAGTGTGTATTGGTGTGTGTTGGTGTTTATCGGTGTGTATTGGTGTGTGTTGGTGTTTATTGGTGTGTGTTGGTGTTTATTGGTGTTTATTGGTGTGTGTTGGTGTGTGTTGGTGTGTATTGGTATTTATTGTTGTTTATCAGTGTTTATTGGTGTGTGTTGGTGTGTATTGATGTGTGTTGGTGTGTATAGGTGTTTATCGGTGTATATAGATGTGTGTTGGTGTTTATTGGTGTGTGTTGGTGTGTATTGGTGTTTATTAGTGTGTATTGGTGTGTGTTGGTGTGTATTGGTGTGTATTGGTGTGTATTGGTGTTTATCGGTTTGTATTGATGTTTATCGGAGTGTATTGGTGTGTATTGGTGTGTGTTGGTGTTTATTGGTGTTTATTGGTGTGTGTTGGTGTGTATTGGTGTGTATCGGTGTTTATTGGTGAGTATTGGTCTTTATTGGTGTGTATTGGTGTTTGTCGGTGTGTATTGGTGTGTGTTGGTGTTTATTGGTGTGTGTTGGTGTGTGTTGGTGTGTATTGGTGTTTATCGGTGTGTATTGGTGTGTGTTGGTGTGTATTGGTGTGTATCGGTGTTTATTGGTGAGTATTGGTGTTTATTGGTGTGTGTTGGTGTGTATTGGTGTGTATCGGTGTTTATTGGTGAGTATTGGTGTTTATCATTGTGTATTGGTGTGTGTTGGTGTTTATTGGTGTGTATCGGTGTGTATTGGTGTTTATCAGTGTTTATCGGTGTGTATTGGTGTGTGTTGGTGTGTATTGGTGTGTATTGGTGTGTATTAGTGTGTATTGGTGTTTATCAGTGTTTATTGGTATGTATTGGTGTTTATCAATGTGTATTGGTGTGTATTGGTGTGTATTGGTGTGTATTAGTGTTTATCAGTGTGTATTGTTGTTTATTGGTGTGTATTGGTGTTTATCAGTGTGTATTGGTGTTTATCGCTGTGTATCAGTGTGTATTGGTGTTTATCAGTGTTTATCGGTGTGTATTGGGTGTGTATTGATGTGTATCGGTGTGTATTGGTGTGTATTGGTGTTTATCAACATGTATCGGTGTGTATCAGTGTGTATTGGTGTCTATTGGTGTGTATCGGTGTTTATTGCTGTGTATCAGTGCATATTGGTGTGTATTGGTGTATATCGGTGTGTATTCGTGTGTATTGGTGTGTATCGGTGTGTATTGGTGTGTATTGGTGTTTATCGGCGTGTATTGGTGTGTATTGATGTTTATTGGAGTTTATTGCTGTGTATCGTGTGTATTGGTGTGTATTGTGTGTATCAGTGTTTATTGGTGTTTATAGGAGTGTATTAGAGTGTATTGGTGTGTGTTGGTGTGTATTGGTGTGTATTGGTGTGTGTTGTTCTATATTGGTGTGTATTGGTGTCTATTGGTGTGTACTGCTGTGTATTGGTGTTTATCGGTGTTTATTGGTGTATATTGTGTGTTTGTCGGTGTTTATCAGTGTTTATTGGTGTGTATTGGTGTTTATCGGTTTGTATTGGTGTCTATTGGTGTTTATCAGTGTGTATTGGTGTGTACTGGTGTGTATCGGTGTGTATTGGTGTTCATTGGTGTGTATTGGTGTTTATCAGTGTGTATCGGTGTGTATTGGTGTGTATTGGTGTTTATCAGTATTTATCGGTGTGTATTGGTGTTTATTGGTGTTTATTGGTGTGTACGGGTGTGTATTGGTGTGTATCTGTGTGTATTGGTGTGTAGTGATTTGTATTGGTGTTTATTGGTGTGTATTGGTGTTTGTCGGTGTTTATCGGTGTTTATTGGTGTGTATTGGTGTTTATCGGTTTGTATTGGTGTCTATTGGTGTTTATCAGTGTGTATTGGTGTGTACTGGTGTGTATCGGTGTGTATTGGTGTTCATTGGTGTGTATTGGTGTTTATCAGTGTGTATCGGTGTGTATTGGTGTGTATTAGTGTGTATTGGTGTTTATCGGTGTTTATTGGTGTTCATTGGTGTTTATCGGTGTGTATTGGTGTGTATTGGTGTTTATCGGTGTGTATTGATGTGTAGTGATTTGTATTGGTGTTTATTGGTGTTTATTGGCGTGTATCATTGTGTATTGGTGTGTATTGGTGTGTATTAGTGTGTATTGGTGTTTATCGGTGTGTATCGGTGTTTATTGGTGTTCATTGGTGTTTATTGGTGTGTATTGGTGTTTATCGGTGTTTATTGGTGTGTATCGGTGTGTATTGGTGTGTATCAGTGTGTATCGGTGTGTATTGGTATGTATTGGTGTTTATAGGAATGTATTGGTGTGTATCAGTGTGTATTGGTGTGTATTAGTGTGTATTGGTGTTTATCGGTGTGTATTGGTGTGTATTGGTGTGTATCAGTCTGTATCGGTGTGTACTGGTGTTTATTGGTGTTTATAGGAATGTATTGGTGTGTATTGGTGTGTATTGGTGTTTATCGGTGTGTATCAGTGTGTACTGGTGTTTATCGGTGTGTATTGGTGTGTATTGGTATGTATTGGTGTCTATTGGTGTTTATCGGTGTGTATTGGTTTGTACTGGTGTGTATTGGTGTTTAATAGTGTTTGTTGGGGTGTCTGCAAGCCGCCAGACCCGGGTCAGAGCGGGACAGACGGGTCGGTGGCCCTCCGTCCCCGGGGGGAGAGAAATGGGGAGCCTCTCGGGCACACAGACACCCCGTGACCCCGCTGTGTCCCAGATCAAAGGGGCCATAAACGTAATGACCGTTTGGGTTCCACCCCCGCGGCTGGGAGACGCCCCGGAGCAATGAGAGAGTCTGGACATCAAAGGGACTCAGGGCGCGGAGGTAGGCAGCCTCCTGATTGGATTTAATTTAATTTAATTTTAAATTCATTCAGTTTAATTCTATTTAATGCTAATTTAAATTAAATTAATTTAAATCAATGTCAATGCAAATAATTAAATTGATTTAAATTAATGCAAACGAATTTAATTTAATGTAAACTAATTTAAATTAAATTAAATCGAATTAAATTTGATTTGATTTAATTTAAATTAGTTTAATTTAATTTAATTTAATTTAATGTGTGTATTTACGAGAGGCCTGGTGCACAAATTCATTCAAAGTTGAGATCCAGCTGGTCTGCCTTGATGGGACTCCCCACTGCCAGACTGGTCACCCCTAACTGCCCTCCCCTGCAGGCCTGGTTCCCCCCTAACTGCCCTCCCCTGCAGGCCTGGTCCCCCCCCTAACTGCCCTCCCCTGCAGGCCTGGTCCCCCCCTAACTTCCCTCCCCTGCAGGCCTGATCACCCCTAACTGCCCTCCCCTGCAGGCCTGGTTCCCCCCTAACTGCCCTCCCCTGCAGGCCTGGTCCCCCCCCTAACTGCCCTCCCCTGCAGGCCTGGTCCCCCCCTAACTTCCCTCCCCTGCAGGCCTGATCACCCCTAACTGCCCTCCCCTGCCGGCCTGGTCACCCCCAACTGCCCTCCCCTGCAGGCCTGGTCACCCCCAACTGCCCTCCCCTGCAGGCCTGGTCACCCCCAACTGCCCTCCCCTGCAGGCCTGGTCCCCCCCTATCTGCCTTCCCCTGCAGGCCATCTGGTGTCCACCTGGGGGCAGCCATCTTGTGTGTTGAAAGTGAGAGTCAATGTGCCTATTACCTGTTCATTATATAGGATTTTTTTCTCTCTTTTTTTTTTTTGTTTGTTTTTGAAAAACTATCCAAAAGCATCATAAAATGTTACAGGTGATCAACATCAATTATTCAAGAAAGGGAAAAAAAATTGTCCTATTTCCAGAAAAAAAAAAAAAAGGATTTTTAAGTGTCATCATGTCATCACAACTGTAGCTGATGTCGCAAACGTGACAGGAAACGTTGGAAGTCTAGAAATGATAGGATCAATTTATTTTTAATTTTATTTTTTTAATTTTATCTTTTAAATTTTATTTTTTCTTTCTCCCTCCTCTGTGTCTATGTTTGTTCATCGATTTATCTTGTTTATCAGAGGCCCGGTGCATGAACGCGTGCATGGGTGGGTCCGGCCGGCCTGGCCAGGGGGAGGGAGGGACCGTGGGTGGTCGGCCGGCCTGCCTGCTGGTCGGACTCCCGGTCGAGGGGACCGTGTGCCTGTGAGCCTGTTATCCTGTAGGACGGACACGGGCGGCCGGACGGTTCTGCGTTCAGAGATCACCATGATGTGGGCATAGATAGAAAGATAGATAGATAGATGGATGGATGGATGGATGGATGGATAGATAGATAGATAGATAGATGGATGAATACGTAGGTAGATAGATAGAGAGAGAGATAGATAGATAGATAGATAGATAGATGGATAGATAGATAGATAGATAGATAGATAGATAGATAGATAAATGGATAGATAGATAGATAGATAGATAGATAGATAGATGGATGGATGGATGGATGGATAGATAGATAGATAGATAGATAGATAGATAGATAGATGGATAGATAGATAGATGGATAGATAGATAGATGGATAGATGATAGATAGATAGATAGATAGATAGAGTGGATATAGATAGATAGATATAGATATGGATGGATAGATAGATAGATAGATAGATAGATAGATAGATTATAGATATGGGTATAGATATAGATATAGAGAGATATAGAGATAGAGATAGGGATAGAGATAGATAGATAGATAGATAGATGATAGATATATGGATAGATGGATGGATAAATAGATAGATAGATAGATAGATAGAAAAATAGATAGATAGATAGATAGATAGATAGATAGATAGATAGATAGACAGATGATAGATAGATAGACAGATAGATCAGAGGCCCGGTGCATGAACACGTGCCTGGGTGGGTCCGGCCGGCCTGGCCAGGGGGCGGGGCCGTGGGCAGTCGGCCGGCCTGCCTGCCGGTCGGACTCCCGGTCGGTCGAGGGGACCGTGTGCCTGTGAGCCTGTTATCCTGTCGGACGGACACGGGCGGCCGGACGGTTCTGCGCTCATTGATCACCCTCCTCCTCCTCCTCCTCCTCATCCTCCTCCTCCGGCCGCCCCGTGCGTTCCCCCTGAGATCATCCCAGGAGCCCAGACCAGCCTCCTGGTCAACCCCCGACAATTTACAGGAATTCCCGTGGGCCCTGGGCATCCGGCTCCGACCTTCTGAGTGTGTCCGTGTCTTCGGCCTCGGCGAGCGATGAGACGGCCCTGCTGTCCCCGGTGAGTCTACATCGTATCTGTATTTATTTACGGATCCGTTTATCTTTTCTTTAAAAAAAAAAAAAAATTCTTTAAGCCGAAACCAGTGTGGCTCAGTGGCTAGAGCATCAGCCTGCGGACGGAAAGGTCCCGGGTTCGATTCCATCCGGTCAAGGGCGTGGGCCTCGGTGGCTGAGGGCACATCCCCAGTGGGGGGCGTGCGGGAGGCGGCTGATCGATGACTCTCTCTCATCATCGATGTTTCTAGCTCTCTATCCCTTTCTCTTCCTCTCTGTAAAAAAAAATCAATAAAAAAATATTTTTTAAAAAATTTCTTTAAAAAATATTTATTTTGGTGTGGGAGGGAGGGAGGGGGGGGCAAAAAAATCAATAAAATATGCAAAAATAAAAAAAAAATAAAAGTCATAAAAAATAAATAAGAAATAGCCGAGACCGGTTTGGCTCAATGGATAGAGCGTCGGCTTGGGGACTGAAGGGACCCGGGTTCGATTCCGGTCAAGGGCATGTACCTTGGTTGCGGGCACATCCCCAGTAGGGGGTGTGCAAGAGGCAGCTGATCGATGACTCTCTCTCATTGATGTTTCTACTCTCTATCTCTCTCCCTTCCTCTCTGTACAAAATCAATGAAATATATTTAAAAAAAATAAAAAATAAATAAATAAATAAGAAATAAAAAATAAAATAAAATAAACTGAAAAAATATATATTTATTTTTAATTTTTTTTTTTTTGCGGAGAGGAAGGGAGAGGGATAGAGAGTCAGAAACATTGATGAGGAGAGAGAATCATTGATCAGCCGCCTCCTGCACGCCCCCCACTGGGGATGTGCCCGCAGCCACCGAGGTCCATGCCCTTGACCCCGGGGAATCGAACCCGGGACCCTTCCGTCCGCCAGGCCGACGCTCTATCCACTGAGCCACACCGGCCCAGAGCTTCCTTGTCTTTAAGTCGCTTCCAATGCAAA
>JAPZQD010000028.1:17500-47500 GCA_036971965.1 Nyctalus aviator | reverse complement strand
GTGCATAGATATATGAATAGATGTGTGAGTAGATGTATGAGTAGATGTGTAGGTAGACATATGAGTAGATATCTGAGCAGATGTATGAATAAATGTATGAATAGATGTATGAGGCTATATATGAATAGATTTATGAGTACATATATGAGCAATATGTGAAGTACATATATGAGTAGATGTATGAAGAGATGTATGAATAGATATATGAGTATATGTCTGAGCAGACATATGAATAGGTGTGTGGGTACACATATGATTAGTATGTGAATACATGTATGGATAGATACATGAATACATGTATGAGTACATATATGAGTAGATGTGTAGGTAGATATATGAGCAGATGTATGAATAAATGTAGGAATAGATGTATAGGTAGATATATGAGTACATGTCTGAGCAGATATATGAATATGCATGAGCAGATATATGAATACATGTGTGAGTACATATATGAGTAGATGTGTGAGTAGATGTATGAATAAATGTATGAATAGATGTTTGAATAGATATATGAGTACATGTCTGAGCAGACATATGAATAGATGTGTGGGTACATATATGAGTAGTATGTGAATATGTGTATGGATAGATACATGAATACATGTATGAGTACATATATGAGTAGATGTGTAGGTAGACATATGAGTAGATATATGAGTAGATGTATGAATAAATGTATGAATAGATGTATGAGGCGATATATGAATAGATTTATGAGTACATATATGAGCAATATGTGAACACATGTATGAATAGACGTATGAATACATGTGTGAGTACATATATGAGTAGATGTATGAAGAGATGTATGAATAGATATATGAGTATATGTCTGAGCAGACATATGAATAGGTGTGTGGGTACACATATGATTAGTATGTGAATACATGTATGGATAGATACATGAATACATGTATGAGTACATATATGAGTAGATGTGTAGGTAGATATATGAGCAGATGTATGAATAAATGTAGGAATAGATGTATAGGTAGATATATGAGTACATGTCTGAGCAGATATATGAATATGCATGAGCAGATATATGAATACATGTGTGAGTACATATATGAGTAGATGTGTGAGAAGATGTATGAGTAGATGTATGAATAGATGTGTGAATAGATATATGAGTATATGTCTGAGCAGACATATGAATAGATGTGTGGGTACACATATGATTAGCATGTGAATACGTGTATGGATAGATACCAGAATACATGTATGAGTACATATATGAATACATGTGTGAGTAGATGTATGAATAAATGTATGAATAGATGTGTGAGTACATATATGAGTACATGTCTGAGCAGGTATATGAATAGATGCATGAGCACACATATGCTAATTCACTGAGCCACTCCGGCTATGGCCACCACCTATTTTTTATGTTTAAATTAAATTAATTTAATTTTAATATTTTACTGGAAGGGAGAGGAAGAGTGAGACAGAAACACCCGTGATGACAGAGAAACATCCATCCGCTGCCTCCTGCACGCCCCTCCCCCCACTGGGGATGTGCCCACCACTGTGATCCATGCCCTTGACCGGGAATCGAACCCGGGACCCTTCCGTCTGTAGGTTGACACACTATCCACTGAGCCACAGCAGCTATGGGTTTCTAATAAGTTTTTAAAGATGATTTTATTTCAGAGAGAAAGAGAGAGAGAGAGAGACACACATCCACAAGGAGAGAGAATCATCCATTGGCTGCCTCCTGCACGGCCTCCCCTCACTGGGGATGTGCCCGCCACCGAGGTCCATGCCCTTGACCCGGGAATCGAACCCGGGACCCCTCATTTTTCAGTCCGACGTTGCGCTACCCATTGAGCCGCCCCAGCCCGGCCCTCACAAACATCCTCTCCTCCCTCCCTGCCTCCCTCCCTCCCTCTCCTTCCTGTTTTCCCTGCAGGAAAGTGGCACCTGGGCCTGAGCTGCGCCACCCGGGGGGACCACTGCCACCACCCCCTGCACCACGGGTTCGAGTTCTTCTACGGCCTCCCCTTCGGCCTCCTGGGCGACTGCTCGGCATCCTGGGGCTCGCCCCCCGAGCTGCACCGCCGCCTGCGGGGGGCGCTGGCGGCGTCGACCGCGGCCCTGGCGCTGGTGCCCGTGCTCCTGCTGGTGCCCGCCTGCGCCCGCTGGTTTGTGGTGCCCTGGGGGCTGGTGGTGGGCGCCGCCCTGCTGGCCGCCCTCTTCTTCGCCGGCTGGTTCTCCAGCTACGGCTTCGTCCGGCGCTGGAACTGCGTGCTGGCGAGGGACCACGACCTGGTGCAGCAGCCGCTGAGGGAGGGCCAGGCGGCCGGGCTGCTCCTGCGGGAGGCGGTTGGCTTCATCCGCAGGTGAGGGGGCGATGGTTTGTGTTTTTTTTTTTTTGTAACTCTTCATTTGCATGCTCGCTCCTGATTGGCTGGAGGGCGTGGCGGAGGGACGGTCAATGTGCATGTTTGTTTTCTACGAGTGTAGACTAGAGGCCGGATGCATGACGATTTCTGCAAGCATTGGGCTTCTCACGGCCTGGGCAAAGTCAATGTTGCTAGGCTCATTTGCATACTCGCTCCTGATTGGCTGGTGGGCGTGGCGGAGGGATGGTCCATTTGCATATTTCTCTTTGCTGAAAGTAGACTAGAGGCCTGATGCATGAACATTTCTGCAAGCATTGGGCTTCCTGCAGCCTGAGCGAAGGCGTCGGTGTTGGGTTCATTTGCATGCTCGCTCCTGATTGGCTGGTGGGCGTGGTGGAGGGTCAGTCAATTTGCATATTTCTCTTTGATGAAAGTAGACTAGAGGCCTGATACATGAACATTTCTGCAAGCATTGGGCTTCCTGCAGCCTGAGCGAAGGCGTCGGTGTTGGGTTCATTTGCATGTTCGCTCCTGATTGGCTGGTGGGCGTGGCGGAGGGATGGACGATTTGCATGTTTTCTTTTTGATGAATGTAGACTAGAGGCCCGATGCATGAAGATTTCTGCCAGAATGGGGTTCCCTGCAGCCCCAGCAAAGCCGTCTGTGTTGGGTTCATTTGCATACTCGCTCCTGATTGGCTGGCGGGTGTGGCAGAGGGTAGGTCAATTTGCATGTTTCTCTTTGATGAAAGTAGACTAGAGGCCTGATGCATGAACATTTCTGCAAGAATGGGCTTCCTGCAGCCTGAGCAAAGGCATCTGTGTTGAGTTCATTTGCATGCTCGCTCCTGATTGGCTGGAGGGCATGACGGAGGGTCGGTCCATTTGCATGTTTCCTTTTTGATGAATGTAGACTAGAGGCCTGGTGCACAAAGATTCCTGCCAGAATGGGGCTCCCTGGGGTCTCAGCGAAGCTGTCTTTGTTGGGTTCATTTGCATACTCGCTCCTGATTGGCTGGGTGGCCGTCGCGGAGGGACGGTCAATGTGCATGTTTGTTTTCTACGAGTGTAGACCAGAGGCCTGATGCATGACGATTTCTGCAAGCATTGGGCTTCCCACGGCCTGGGCAAAGTCAATGTTGCTGGGCTCATTTGCATACTCGCTCCTGATTGGCTGGTGGTTGTGGCGGAGGGATGGTCCATTTGCATATTTCTCTTTGCTGAAAGTAGACTAGAGGCCTGATACATGAACATTTCTGCAAGAATGGGCTTCCTGTAGCATGAGCGAAGGCGTCTGTGTTGGGTTCATTTGCATACTCGCTCCTGATTGGCTGGTGGGCATGGCAGAGGGACGGTCAATTTGCATGTTTCCTTTTTGATGAATGTAGACTAGAGGCCTGGTGCACAAAGATTCCTGCCAGAATGGGGCTTCCTGGGGTCTCAGCGAAGCCCTCTTTGTTGGGTTCATTTGCATACTCGCTCCTGATTGGCTGGAGGGCGTGACGGAGGGTCGGTCCATTTGCATGTTTCTCTTTTAGGAGTGTAGACTAGAGGCCCAGTGTGCAGGGATTCCTGCCAGAATGGGGCTCCCTGCGGCCTCAGAGAAACTGTCTTAGTTGGGTTCATTTGCATACTCGCTCCTGATTGGCTGGTGGGAGTGGAGGAGGTACGGTCAATTTGCATGTTTCTCTTTGATGAATGTAGACTAGAGGCCTGATGCATGAACATTTCTGCAAGCATTGGGCTTCCTGCAGCCTGAGCGAAGGCGTCTGTGTTGGGTTCATTTGCATGCTCGCTCCTGATTGGCTGGTGGGCGTGGCGGAGGGATGGTCTATTTGCATGTTTCCTTTTTGATGAATGTAGACTAGAGGCCTGATGCATGAAGATTTCTGCAAGAATGGGCTTCCTGCAGCCTGAGCGAAGGCGTCTGTGCTGGGTTCATTTGCATACTCGCTCCTGATTGGCTGGAGGGCATGACGGAGGGTCGGTCCATATGCATGTTTCTCTTTTAGGAGTGTAGACTAGAGGCCCAGTGTGCAGGGATTCCTGCCAGAATGGGGCTCCCTGCGGCCTCAGAGAAACTTAGTTGGGTTCATTTGCATACTCGCTCCTGATTGGCTGGTGGGAGTGGAGGAGGAACGGTCAATTTGCATGTTTCTCTTTGATGAATGTAGACTAGAGGCTTGATGCATAATGATTTCTGCAAGAATTGGGCTTCCCACGGCCTGAGCAAAGTCAACTTTGGTGGGTTCATTTGCATGCTCGCTCCTGATTGGCTGGTGGGCGTGGCGGAGGGTCGGTCGATTTGCATGTTTCTCTTTGATGAAAGTAGACTAGAGGCCTGGTGCATGAAGATTTCTGCCACAATGGGCTTCCTGCAGCCTGAGTGAAGGCGCCTGTGCTGGGTTCATTTGCATACTCGCTCCTGATTGGCTGGTGGGCGTGGCGGAGGATGGGTCCATTTGCATGTTTCTCTTTTACGAGTGTAGACTAGAGGCCTGGTGCACAAAGATTCCTGCCAGAATGGGGCTTCCTGGGGTCTCAACAAAGCTGTCTGTGTTGGATTCATTTGCATACTCACTCCTGATTGGCTGGTGGGCGTGGTGGAGGGTCAGTCAATTTGCATATTTCTCTTTGATGAATGTAGACTAGAGGCCTGATGCATGAACATTTCTGCAACAATGGGCTTCCTGCAGCCTGAGCGAAGGCGTCTGTGTTGGGTTCATTTGCATACTCGCTCCTGATTGGCTGGTGGGCGTGGCAGAGGGATGGACGATTTGCATGTTTTCTTTTTGATGAATGTAGACTAGAGGCTCGATGCATGAACATTTCTGCCAGAATGGGGTTCCCTGCAGCCCCAGCAAAGCCGTCTTAGTTGGGTTCATTTGCATACTTGCTCATGATTGGCTGGCGGGCGTGGCGGAGGATGGGTCCATTTGCATGTTTCTCTTTTAGGAGACTAGACTAGAGGCCTGGTGCATGAAGATTTCTGCCAGAATGGGGTTCCCTGCAGCCTGAGCGACGATGTCTGTGTAGGGTTCATTTGCATGCTCACTCCTGATTGGCTGGTGGGCATGACGGAGGGTCGGTCCATTTGCATGTTTCTCTTTTAGGAGTGTAGACTAGAGGCCCAGTGTGCAGGGATTCCTGCCAGAATGGGGCTCCCTGCGGCCTCAGAGAAACTGTCTTAGTTGGGTTCATTTGCATACTCGCTCCTGATTGGCTGGTAGGAGTGGTGGAGGGACAGTCGATTTGCATGTTTCTCTTTGATGAAAGTAGACTAGAGGCCCGATGCATGAACATTTCTGCAAGAATGGGCTTCCTGCAGCCTGAGCGAAGGCGTCTGTTTTGGGTTCATTTGCATACTTGATCCTGATTGGCTGGTGGGCGTGGCAGAGGGACAGTCAATTTGCATGTTTCTCTTTTAGGAGTGTAGACTAGAGGCCCGATGCATGAAGATTTCTGCAAAAATTGGGCTTCCTGCAGCCTGAGCGAAGGCGTCGGTGTTGGCTGGCGGGCGTGGCGGAGGGACGGTCAATTTGCATATTTCTCTTTTAGGAAACTAGACTAGAGGCCTGGTGCATGAAATTCATGTAATGGGGGTGGGGTGGGGTGTGTGTCCCTCAGCCCAGCCTGCGCCCTCTCCAATCTGGGGACCCCTGGAGGGCTGTCCGACTGCCTGTTTGGGCCGGACGCTGGCGGGCGTCCCTCCACCGCCCCTCGCTGTGGAGGTCACCGGGCCCGACCTCTGACCCCCTAGGAACGCGGGGGGCCCGTTCCTCCTGTGGGTGTCCCTCCTGCACGTGCACACGCCGCTGGTCACCGGGGGCAAGTTTGCGGGGCGCAGCCAGCACGGTCGCTACGGCGACAACGTGGCGGAGATGGATTGGATGGTGGGTAAGTAGTTCGGAGGCGAAGGAGCGTCAATACACCGCAAAGCGTCCCGGGACAAGGGGAAGTCTCTAGCCACCTCCCTTTCTGACAAATTTTGCAACAATAGGGGTCCCGGGAAAAGGGGTAGTCTCTATCTGCCTCCCTTTCTGACAAATTTTGCGTCGATAAACAGCAAGGCGTCCCGGGACAAGGGGAAGTCTCTAGCCACCTCCCTTTCTGACAAAGTTTGCGTCGATAAACAGCAAGGCGTCCTGAGCCAAGGGGTAATCTCTAGCCACCTTCCTTTCTGACAAATTTTGTGTCAATAAACAGCAAGGGGTCCCGGGTCAAGGGGAAGTCTCTAGCCGCCTCCCTTTCTGACGAATTTTGCGTCAATACACAGCAAGGCGTCCCGGGACAAGGAGCAGTCTCTAGCCACCTTCCCTTTTGACAAATTTTGCGTCAATACACAGCAAGGGGTCCCGGGACAAGGGGAAGTCTCTGGCCACCTTCCTTTCTCACAAATTTTTCGTCGATAAACAGCAAGGGGTCCCGGGACATGGGATAGTCTCTAGCCACCTTCCTTTCTGACGAATTTTGCGTCAATGCACAGCAAGGTGTCCCGGGTCAAGGGGCAGTCTCTAGCCACCTCCCTTTCTGACAAATTTTTCGTCAATAAACAGCAAGGCGTCCCGGGACAAGGGGTAGTCTCTGGCCACCTTCCTTTCTGACAAATTTTGCATCAATAGGGGTCCCAGGACAAGGGGTAGTCTCTGGCCACCTCCCTTTCTCACAAATTTTGCGTCGATAAGCAGCAAGGGGTCCCGGGACAAGGGGAAGTCTCTAGCCACCTCCCTTTCTGACAAATTTTGCGTCGATACACAGCAAGGCGTCCCGGGACAAGGATTAGTCTGTAGCCACCTTCCTTTCTGACGAATTTTGCGTCGATAAGCAGCAAGGCGTCCCGGGACAAGGGGCAGTCTCTAGCCGCCTCCCTTTCTGACAAATTTTGTGTCAATAAGCAGCAAGGTGTCCCGGGACAATGGGTAGTCTCTAGCCACCTCCCTTTCTCACAAATTTTGTGTCAATAAGCAGCAAGGCGTCCCGGGACAAGGGGTAGTCTCTATCCACCTTCCTTTCTGACAAATTTTGCGTCGATACACAGCAAGGCGTCCCGGGACAAGGGGTAGTCTCTAGCCACCTCCCTTTCTGACAAATTTTGCGTCAATAAGCAGCAAGGCGTCCCAGGACAAAGGGCAGTCTCTGGCCACCTTCCTTTCTGACAAATTTTGTGTCGATACACAGCAAGGCGTCCCGGGACAAGGGGTAGTCTCTAGCCACCTCCCTTTCTGACAAATTTTGCATCAATAAGCAGCAAGGCGTCCCGGGACAAGGGGTAGTCTCTGGCTTCCTCCCTTTCTGACAAATTTTGTGTCAATAAATAGCAAGAGGTCCTGGGACAAGGGGTAGTCTCTAGCCACCTCCCTTTCTGACAAATTTTGTGTCAATAAGCAGCAAGGCGTCCCGGGACAAGGGGTAGTCTCTAGCCACCTTCCTTTCTGACAAATTTTGCGTCGATAAGCAGCAAGGCGTCGCGGGACAAGGGGAAGTCTCTAGCCGCCTTCCTTTCTGACAAATTTTGCGTCAATAGGGGTCCCGGGACAAGGGGAAGTCTCTAGCCGCCTTCCTTTCTGACAAATTTTGCGTCAATAAGCAGCAAGGCGTCCCGGGACAAGGGGTAGTCTCTAGCCGCCTTCCTTTCTGACAAAGTTTGCGTCGATAAACAGGAGGGCGTCCTGAGCCAAGGGGTAGTCTCTAGCTGCCTCCCTTTCTGACAAATTTTGCGTCAATACACAGCAAGGCGTCCGGGACAAAGGGCAGTCTCTGGTCACCTTCCTTTCTCACAAATTTTGCATCAATACGCAGCAAGAAGTCCTGGGACAAGAGGTAGTCTCTGGCCACCTCCCTTTCTGACAAATTTTGCATCAATAGGGGTCCTGGGACAACGGATAGTCTCTGGCCACCTCCCTTTCTGACAAATTTTGGGTCAATAAATAGCAAGGCGTCCCGGGACAAGGAGCAGTCTCTATCCGCCTCCCTTTCTGACAAATTTTGTGTCAATAGGGGTCCCGGGACAAGGGGCAGTCTTTATCCGCCTCCCTTTCTGACAAATTTTGTGTCAATAGGGGTCCCGGGACAAGGGGCAGTCTTTATCCGCCTCCCTTTCTGACAAATTTTTCGTCAATAAACAGCAAGGGGTCCCGGGACATGGGATAGTCTCTAGCCACCTTCCTTTCTGACAAATTTCGCGTCAATACACAGCAAGGCGTCCCGGGACAAGGAGCAGTCTCTGGCCACCTCCCTTTCTGACAAATTTTGCGTCGATAGGCAGCAAGGCGTCCCGGGACAAGGGGCAGTCTCTAGCTCCTTCCTGCTACTTATTTATTTCCTCCCGGAGGCCCCGGTGCATGGATTCGAGCGCCCGCGTGGGAGGGTCCCTCGGCCTGGGCTGCGGGAATCGGGCCGAGACGGGCTCTCTGACACCCCCTGATTGCGAGAGAGTGCAATCGAAGAACCCGTGATCTATGAAAACATATATCGTGCCCCGTTTCCGGGAAAATAAGACAGCGTCTTCTATCCATTATTATTTATTATTATTATTATTTTTTTTTTTTTGCTCCCAAAGAGGCGCTAGGTCTTATGTTCAGGGGCTTTGTCTTACTTTTTTTTTCCATGAAGAAGAACACGGTACACACACGTGTACGGTTCCATGCACATAGAGGGAATGGATTCCCTGCAGACGGTACAGCAGGGACGGACGGTCCTTGTCCACACAGACACACACACACACACACACACACACACACAGAGAGAGAGAGAGACCAGAGACACGGCGAATCCGACAGAATCGAGAACGGACTCATGGATTCCATGACCATCGTGTCATCATCACCGTCATCGTCATCGTCGTCGTCTTCCGGAACTGTCATCCTCACCGTCCCATTTCCTGGATTTCCCGGCGGATGTCTTGTGACTCCGTTTCTTTCCAGAATCCGTGGACCCGATCTCTCGTGGTTAGCCTAGGGTGGCGAGGGGGCGGGGGTAGGGGGGAGGCCTTATTTTCAGGGCGACGCCTTCTATGTCCCTCAGAAGAAAACACGTACGCAGGTCTTATTTTCGAAAGGGCGTCTTATTTTCGGGGAAACACGTCATAGCAGAGGCCTGGTGTGTAACCTTCGTGCACGGAAGGGGGTCCCCTCAGCCCGGCCTGAATCCTCCCCTTTGCTTCCGTGCAAAGACCCTGCCCTTTGAGGCGTATCATCTCCGCCTCGCCTTACGGCAAACGGCGTGAATGAACCAGCAAAGGGGTCCTGAGACAAGGGGCGGGGGGGGGGGGGGGAGGGGTCGGTCTTTAGCTCTGTCAGCGGAAGCTCCTCTGACCCTCAACGCCGTCCGAAACGATCTCCCTTCTCTGGGCTCCTCGCCCGATCGACGCACGGCCTTTCTCCGGATCGCCGAGCCCTTTGGAATGCTGGGAAAAGAGCAACCACAGAGAGACTCCCACACCCCCACCCCTCCCTCAGCCCTTGGAAGGGTATCACCTCCATCTTCCCTTAGGACACATTGTGTGAATGAACAGCAAGGGGTCCTGAGACAAAGGGGTAGTTAGGGAGCCGCCTTGCTTTTGGACAGATTGCGTCAATAAACAGCAAGGGGTCCTGAGACAAAGGGGTAGTCTCTTTTTTTTGTTTTTGTTTAAAAATATATATTTTATTGATTTTATACCGAGAGGAAGGGAGAGAGAGAGATAGAAACATCGATGAGAGAGAGAGAGTCATTGATCAGCTGCCTCTTGCACGACCCCTACTGGGGATGTGCCCTCAGCCACCAAGGTCCATGCCCTTGACCGGGAATCGAACCCGGGACCCTTCCGTCCCCAAGACGACGCTCTGTCCTTTGAGCCAAACCAGTTTTGGCTACTTTTATTTTTTAAAAATATATTTTATTCATGTTTTTTTTAAAAAATATATTTTAAAAATATATCCCCTAGCCAGAACCGGTTTGGCTCAATGGATAGAGCGTCGGCTTGGGGACTGAAAGGTCCCTGGTTCGATTCCCGGTCAAGGGCATGGACCTTGGTTGCGGGCATATCCCCGGTGGGGGGTGTGCAAGAGGCAGGTGATCGATGACTCTCATCGATGTTTCTGGCTCTCTATCTCTCTCCCTTTCTCTCTGTACAAAATCAATAAAACATATTAAAAAAAAAATATATATATATATATATCCCCTACCGGGGATGTGCCCGCAACCAAAGTCCATGCCCTTGACCGGAAATCGAACCCGGGACCCTTCCGTCCCCAAGACGGCACTCTGTCCATTGAGCCAAACCGGTTTTGGTTACTTTTATTTTTTAAAAATATATTTTATTCATGTTGTTGTTTTTTTTTTAAAATATATTTTAAAAATATATCCCCCACCGGGGATGTGCCCACAACCAAGGTCCATGCCCTTGACGGGGAATCGAACCCGGGACCCTTCCGTCCGCAGGCCGACGCTCTATCCATTGAGCCGCCACACCGGTATCGGCCAAAGGGGGTAGTCTTTAGCTCCTTCGGCGGAAGCTCCTCTGACACCCCCCAGCCCCCAATGCCCTTTCGAAATTATCTTCCGTCTCTGGACTCTCGAGCGGTGATGGGGTATCCTCTCTCTCTCTCACCCGCCCCAGGGAAGATTCTGGAGGTTCTGGACAAGGAGTGTGTGGCCAACCGCACGCTGGTGTATTTCACCTCGGACCACGGGGCCAGCCTGGAGGCAGAGGCCAGCGGGCAGCGTCTCGGAGGCTCCAACGGGGTCTACAGAGGTGAGGCTCAGGGGCCCTTGACCGCACCTCCTTGATGGTGTTTGGAGATTTTCAATGACTCAGACCGTCTCGTTATTATTGCTTATTGTTTTATTATTATTATTGTTATTATTATTATTAATATCTACTGTCATTGGATTTTATTTTATTTTATTTTAAACATATATTGTATTGATTAAAAAATATATATATTTTTTATTGATTTTTGTACAGAGAGAAAGGGAGAGAGAGAGAGAGTTAGAAACATCAATGAGAGAGAGTCATCGATCAGCTGCCTCTTGCACACCCCCCACCGGGGATATGCCCGAAACCAAGGTACATGCCCTTGACCGGGAATCGAACCCGGGGCCCTTCAGTCCCCAAGCCGACGCTCTATCCATTGAGCCAAACTGATCCCGGCGAAAATATATATATATATTTTTTATTGATTTTTTTTACCGAGAGGAAGGGAGAGGGATAGAGAGCTAGAAACGTCGATGAGAGAGAAACACCGACCGGCTGCCTCTGGCACACCCCCTACCGGGGATGTGCCCGCAACCAAGGTACGTGCCCCCGACCGGAATCGAACCCGGGACCTTTCAGTCCGCAGGCCGGCGCTCTATCCACTGAGCCACACCGGTTTCGGCAATTTTATTGATTTTTTTTTTTTTACAGCAAAGAAGAGAGAGGGATAGAGAGTCAGAAACATCCATCAGCTGCCTCCTGCACGCCCCCCACTGGGGATGTGCCTGCAAACAAGGTCCATGCCTTTGACCGGGAATCGAACCCGGGACCCTTCAGCCTGCAGACCGATGCTTTATGCACTGAGCCAAACTGGTTTTGGCGTTATTATTATTATTATTATTATTAATTAATTTCTGTCATTGAATTTTATTTTATTTTTAAAATCTTTCTTGTTTTTGCCCTAGCTGGCTTGGGCTCAGTGGATAGGGCGTCGGCCTTTGGACAGAAGGGTCCCGGGTTCGATTCCCGGTCAAGGGCGCATGCCCGGGTTTAGATAGATAGATAGATAGGTGAGAGACAGATGACAGATGATGGATGCATGGATAGATGAAAGATACATACATAGATGCATAGATAATAGATGATAGACTGATACAAAGATATACGATAAATACATGGACAGACAGATATATACATAGATAGATGATAGATATATATACACACACACACACATAGATGATAGATACATACATAGATATATAGATACATGGATGATAGATTAATACAAATTCAGATGATAGATAGGTACAAAGACAGACAGACACATGGTAGATTGATATATAGATAAATAAATACACACATACCTATAGATAGATAGATAGATAGATAGATAGATAGATAGATAGAGACAGATAGATGATACATAGAAAGATAGATAGACAGATGATAGAATTATGTATAGATAGATGATAAATGCATACATGTACATATACATAGACAGATACATACATGCATAGATATACAGATAATAGATGATAGGTTAACACAAATTTAGATGATAGATACAACGACAGATAGATAGATAGACAGATGGATAGATTGATACCTAGACAGAGACAGATGATAGATTTATACACAGATTCATAATAGGTATATACATACATACACACACACACACCTAGGTGATAGATACATACATAGATACATAGATAATGGATGATAGATTGATACAAAGATAGATGATAGATACGACACACAGATACAGATGATAGATTGATACCTAGACAGAGACAGATGATAGATTTATACATAGATAGATAATAGGTATATACATACATACACACACATACCTAAGTGATAGATACATACATAGATAATAGATGATAGATTAATACAAAAATAGATGATAGAAAGACACACAGATAGACAGGTTGATACATAGACATACACACATACATACATACACAGATGATAGATAAATACATAAATAGATAGACGATACAGAGACAGATAGATGATAGATAGAGATAGATAGATGATAGATAGATAGATAAATAGCTAGCTAGCTAGCTATATATTGATCAAGCCAACAACCGGGGCTTATGATAGATAAATACATAGATAGACGATACAGAGACAGATAGATGATAGATAGAGATAGATAGATATAGATAGATGATAGATAGATAGATAGCTATATATTGATCAAGCCAACAACCAGGGCTTATGATAGATAAATACATAGATAGATGATACAGAGACAGATAGATGATAGATAGATATAGATAGATGATAGATAGATAGATAGATAGATAGATAGCTATATATTGATCAAGCCAACAACCAGAGCTTATGATAGATAAATACATAGATAGATAGACGATACAGAGACAGATAGATGATAGGTAGAGATAGATAGATGATAGATAGATATAGATAGATGATAGATAGATGATTAGATAGATGATAGATAGATAGATAGATAGATTTGGATAGAAAGATAGATAGATGATAGATAGATAGAGATAGATGATAGATAGATAGATAGATAGATAGATAAATAGCTAGCTAGCTATATATTGATCAAGCCAACAACAAGGGCTTATGATAGATAAATACATAGATAGATAGACGATACAGAAACAGATAGATGATAGATAGAGATAGATAGATGATAGATAGATATAGATAGATGATAGATAGATGATAGATAGATATAGATAGATATAGATAGATGATAGATAGATAAATAACTAGCTAGCTAGCTATATATTGATCAAGCCAAGAACCAGGGCTTATGATAGATAAATACATAGATAGATAGACGATACAGAGACAGATAGATGATAGGTAGAGATAGATAGATGATAGATAGATATAGATAGATGATAGATAGATGATAGATAGATTTGGATAGAAAGATAGATAGATGATAGATAGATAGAGATAGATGATAGATAGATATAGATAGATATAGATAGATGATAGATAGATAGATAAATAGCTAGCTAGCTAGCTATATATTGATCAAGCCAACAACCAGGGCTTATGATAGATAAATACATAGATAGATAGACGATACAGAGACAGATAGATGATAGGTAGAGATAGATAGATGATAGATAGATATAGATAGATGATAGATAGATGATAGATAGATAGATAGATAGATAGATAGATTTGGATAGAAAGATAGATAGATGATAGATAGATAGAGATAGATGATAGATAGATGATAGATAGATATAGATAGATATAGATAGATGATAGATAGATATAGATAGATATAGATAGATGATAGATAGATAAATAACTAGCTAGCTAGCTATATATTGATCAAGCCAAGAACCAGGGCTTATGATAGATAAATACATAGATAGATAGACGATACAGAGACAGATAGATGATAGGTAGAGATAGATAGATGATAGATAGATATAGATAGATGATAGATAGATGATAGATAGATAGATAGATAGATAGATAGATAGATTTGGATAGAAAGATAGATAGATGATAGATAGATAGAGATAGATGATAGATAGATATAGATAGATGATAGATAGATAGATAAATAGCTAGCTAGCTATATATTGATCAAGCCAACAACCAGGGCTTATGATAGATAAATACATAGATAGATAGATGATACAGAGACAGACAGATAATAGATAGAGATAGATAGATGATAGATAGATATAGATAGATGATAGATAGATAGATAGATAGATAGATAGATAGATAGATAGATGATAGATAGATAGAGATAGATGATAGATAGATATAGATAGATGATAGATAGATAGATAAATAGCTAGCTAGCTATATATTGATCAAGCCAACAACCAGGGCTTATACCCTAACTGGGAACCCAACCTTTGACCTCCTGGTTCATGCCTCATCGCTCAACCTTGTCTCTCACCCTCGCTGAGGCCAGCACTCCGGGATCCGTGTAACGTCCGTCTCGGTCTCATGTCCACCATGCTATGGTCGAGTTGAACCTTCACCCGTCTCTCCTCTCCCCTTTGCTTCCAGGAGGAAAAGGGATGGGCGGATACGAAGGGGGCATCCGGGTCCCCGGGATATTCCGGTGGCCGGACGTGCTGGAGCCCGGGAAGGTCATCGACGAGCCCACAAGCCTCATGGACATCTACCCAACGCTCTCTTACGTCGCGGGAGGGACGTTGCCGGTGGACAGGTGAGAAGTCGCACGGCCTGCTCCAAATCTGGGGGAGAGAGAGAGAGAGAGAGAGAGAGAGAGAGAGAGACAGAGAGAGAGACAGAGAGAGATAGAGAGAGAGAGACAGAGAGAGAGAGAGAGAGAGAGAGAGAGACAGAGAGAGAGACAGAGAGAGATAGAGAGAGAGAGACAGAGAGAGACACAGAGAGAGAGACAGAGAGAGAGAGAGAGGGAGAGAGAGAGGAAGAGAGAAAGAGAGGAAGAGAGGAAGAGCTGGTTATTTCACCTATTGATGCATTCATCATTAATTTTTTTTTAAAAAAAAATATGAAGCTTAAAATTCCTCTTCCCGCCGAAACCGGTTTGGCTCAATGGATAGAGCGTCGGCTTGGGGACTGAAGGGTCCCGGGTTCGATTCCGGTCAAGGGCATGTGCCTTGGTTGCGGGCATATCCCCAGTAGGGGGTGTGCAAGAGGCAGCTGATCGATGACTCTCTCTCTCATCGATGTTTCTAGCTCTCTATCTCTCTCCCTTCCTCTCTGTACAAAATCAATAAAATATATTTTTTTAAAAAAATCCTCTTCCTCCTCATCTCCTCCTTTTTCTTCCTCTTTCTCAGGGTCTTCCTCCTTCCCTTCCTCTCCCTCCACCACCTCTTCTTCTACCTCCAACATCTCCTCCTCCTTCTCTCTCCTCCATCTCCTCCTCCTCTCTCTCCCACTTCTTCTCTTTCCCCCTCCTCCATCTCTTCTTCCCCCTCCGTCTCCTACAACTCCTTCTTCTCTTTTCTCCTCCTCCAACTCTCCCTCCTCCTCCATCTCCTACTCCTCCTTCCTCTCTCTTCTCTCCTTCATCTCCTCCTCCCATCTCTTCCTCATCCTCTTCCAACTCCTCCTTTATCTCCTCCTCCTCCTCCTCCATCGCCTTCTTTTCCTTCTCCTTCTTCTTCTCTTTCCTCCTCCTCCATCTCTTACTCCCTCTCCATCTCCTCCAACTCCTCCTCCTTCTTTTCTTTCCTTCTCCTCCATCTCTTCCTCCTCCTCTACTTCTCCTTGTTCTTCTCTTTCCTCCTCCATCTCTTCCTCCTTCTCCATCTCTTCCAACTCCTCCTTCTCTTTCTCTCCCTTCCTCTCTCTCCTCTTCCTTCATCTCCTCCTCCATCCCTTCCTCCTCCATCTCCTCCAACTCTCCCTCCTCCTCCTTCTCCTTCTCCTCCTTCTTCTCTCTCCTCTTCCTCCATCTCTTCCTCCTCCTTCTCCTCCTTCTCCTCCTTCTCCTCCCTCTTTCCTCTCCCTCCTCCCCCATCGCTTCTTCCTCTCTGGCCTTCCGTTATAAGACAGGGGGGCTAACCCCCCCCTCCCCCCCCGCCTACCCGCGCCACCTCCTGCCTCTCCCTCCTCCCTCCTCAGAGTGATCGACGGCCAGAACTTGATGCCGTTGCTGGAAGGCAGGGCTCGCCACTCGGACCACGAATTCCTGTTCCATTACTGCGGAGTGTACCTGCACGCCGTCCGGTGGCATCAGAAAGACTGTGAGTACCGAGGTGGGGAGATACGTGGACCTGAGTCCTCTACAGAATCCTTTATCCTTTTAATCTTTTTAAAGATTTTATTGATTTTGTACGGAGAGGAAGGGAGAGAGATAGCCAGCTAGAAACATCAATGAGAGAGAGAGGCATGATCAGGAAATTTTTACGCCATATATATATTATATTATAAGCCATATATATATATATAATATATTTTATTGATTTTGTTCAGAGAGGAAGGGAGAGAGATAGCGAGCCAGAAACATCGACGAGAGAGAGAGAGAGAGAGAGAGAGAGAGAGAGAGAGAGAAGAGAGAGAGTCATCGATCAGCTGCCTCTTGCATGCCCCCCACTGGGGATGTGCCCTCAGCCACCAAGGTCCATGCCCTTGACCGGGAATCGAACCCGGGACCCTTCCGTCCCCAAGCCGACGCTCTGTCCTTTGAGCCAAACTGGTTGGGGCATGATCAGGAAATTTTTACGCCATATATATATATTATATTATACGCCATATATATATAATATATTTTATTGATTTTGTTCAGAGAGGGAGGGAGAGAGATAGAGAGCTAGAAACGTCGATGATCTATCTATCTATCTATATCCGCAACCAATGTCCATGCTCCTGACCAGGAATCGAACCCGGGACCCTTCAGTCCGCAGGCCGACGCTCTACCACTGACCCACACTGGTTTCGGCAATCTTTTTTTTAATTATTATTATTAAAGATTTTATTGATTTTGCACAGAGAGGAAGGGAGAGAGATAGCCAGCCAGAGACATTGATGAGAGAGAGAGTCATCGACCAGCTGCCTCTTGCACGCCCTCCACCGGGGATGTGCCCTCAGCCACCAAGGTCCATGCCCTTGACCGGGACTCGAACCCAGGACCCTTCAGTCCCCAAGCCGACGCTCCATCCACTGAGCCACACCGGTTTCGGCTCCTTTTAATCTTGAACGGTGGCCTTGCTGGATGCTGGGTGGGGGTAAGGGGAAGAGATCAATCAAAGGTCTCTTTTGGATGCGTATACGTCTAATCAATGGACGCAGACAACAGGGGAGTGAGGTCATGAGTGACGGGTGCTGAGGGGTCATAGCGGAATAAGGACACCTATGGAATACCTGAATCAATAAAGAAATTTAGCCGAAACCAGTGTGGCTCAGTGGATAGAGCGTCGGCCTGCGGACGGAAGGGTCCCGGGTTCGATTCCTGGTCAAGGGCATGGACCTTGGTGGTGGGCACATCCCCAGTAGGGGGTGTGCAAGAGGTAGTGGATCAATGATTCTCTCTCATCAATGTTTCTAACTCTCTATCCCTGTTTCTTCCTCTCTTTAAAAAAATCAATAAAAATATATATTTAAACATTTTTTATTATTAAAGAAATTTTTTTTAATCGATTTTTTTTTTTTTAGAGAGAGGAAGGGAGATGGAAAGGTAGAAACATCCATGAAATATATATTTTTTAAAATTGCCGAAACCGGTTTGGCTCAGTGGATAGAGCGTCGGTCTGCGGACGGAAGGGTCCCGGGTTCGATTCCCGGTCAGGGTCATGGACCTTGGTTGCTGGCACATCCCCAGTGGGGGGCGTGCAGGAGGCAGCTGATGGATGTTTCTAGCTCTCTCTATCCCTCTCCCTTCCTCTCTGAACAAAATCAATAAAATATATTTTATATATATCTCTATATCTATATCTATATCTATCTATCTATCTATCTATATCTATATCTATATCTATATCTATATCTATATCTATATCTATATCTATATCTATATCTAATCTATCTCTATCTCTATCTCTATCTATATCTATCTATCTATATCTATATCTATATATCTATATATCTATATATCTATATCTATATCTATCTCTATCTCTATCTCTATCTCTATCTCTATCTCTATCTCTATCTATCTATCTATATCTATATCTATATATCTATCTCTATCTCTATCTCTATCTCTATCTCTATCTCTCTATCTCTATCTCTATCTCTATCTATCTATATCTATATCTATATCTATATCTATATCTATATCTATATCTAATCTATCTCTATCTCTATCTCTATCTCTATCTCTATCTCTATCTCTATCTCTATCTCTATCTATATCTATCTATCTATATCTATATCTATATATCTATATATCTATATATCTATATCTATATCTATCTCTATCTCTATCTCTATCTCTATCTCTATCTCTATCTCTATCTCTATCTATCTATCTATATCTATATCTATATATCTATCTCTATCTCTATCTCTATCTCTATCTCTATCTCTCTATCTCTATCTCTATCTATCTATATCTATATCTATATCTATATCTATATCTATATCTATATCTAATCTATCTCTATCTCTATCTCTATCTCTATCTCTATCTCTATCTATATCTATCTATCTATATCTATATCTATATATCTATATATCTATATCTATATCTATATCTATCTCTATCTCTATCTCTATCTCTATCTCTATCTCTATCTCTATCTATATATCTATATCTATATCTATATCTAATCTATCTCTATCTCTATCTCTATCTCTATCTCTATCTCTATCTCTACCTCTATCTATATCTATATCTATATCTATATCTATATCTATATCTATACCTATATCTATCTATCTATCTATCTATCTATCTATCTATCTATCTATCTATAATCAATGTTTCTACCTTTCTCCATCCATCTCCCTTCCTCTCTGTAAAAAAAAAAAATCAATAACAAAATTTTTAAATAATAAAAAAAATCTTTAAATATATATCTATATATTTTTTTTTTCTCCAGGTTCCACCGTGTGGAAGGTCCATTACGTGACCCCCAACTTCTCCCCTCCGGGGTCGGGCGCCTGCCACGCGACGGGAATGTGCTCCTGCACCGGGGATGTGACCCACCACGACCCTCCCCTGCTCTTCGACGTCTCCAGGGACCCCTCAGAGTCCCGGCCCCTCAGCCCGGACAACGAGGTTCTGTTCGACTCGGTGCTCAGCAGGGTCCAGGAGGCTGTCCGCCAGCATCGCCGGACGCTCACCCCGGCCCCCCAGCAGCTGTCCCTGCTCAACACCGTCTGGAAGCCTTGGCTGCAGCCCTGCTGCGGGACCTTCCCCCTCTGTGGGTGCGACCGCGAAGGGGACCTGACACCCCACGTGTGAGCAGAGGGGTGGGGGGGACACGCCAAGGTCATCCCAGAATGCCATCCTCTGGGACCGTGCTCAGAGGACTCATGTGTACCCTGTTTCCCCGAAAATAAGACAGTGTCTTCTACGAATTTGGCACCTCCCACCCCCAAAATAAGACAGTGTCTTCTGTGAATCTTGGCTCCTAGCACCTCCCCCCCCCCCAAAATAAGACAGTGTCTTCTGTGAATCTTGGCTCCTAGCACCTCCCCCCCCAAAAATAAGACAGTGTCTTCTGTGAATCTTGGCTCCTAGGACCTCCCACCCAAAATAAGACAGTTGCTTCTGTGAATCTGGGCTCCTAGCACTCCCCCCCCCCAAATAAGACACTGTCTTCTGTGAATCTTGGCTCCTAGCACCTCCCCCCCCCCCCGAAAATAAGACAGTGTCTTCTGTGAATCTTGGCTCCTAGCACATCCCCCCCCCCAAAAAATAAGACAGTGTCTTCTGTGAATCTTGGCTCCTAGCACCTCCCCCCCCCGAAAATAAGACAGTGTCTTCTGTGAATCTGGGCTCCTAGCACATCCCCCCCCCAAAATAAGACAGTGTCTTCTGTGAATCTTGGCTCCTAGCACATCCCCCCCAAAATAAGACAGTGTCTTCTGTGAATCTTGGCTCCTAACACCTCCCCCCCCCCAAAATAAGACAGTGTCTTCTGTGAATCTTTTCTCCTAGCACATCCCCCCCCCAAAAAATGAGACAGTGTCTTCTGTGAATCTTGGCTCCTAGCACCTCCCTCCCCCCCAAAATAAGACAGTGTCTTCTGTGAATCTTGGCTCCTAGCACATCCCCCTCCTAGCACATCCCCCCAAATAAGACAGTGTCTTCTGTGAATCTTGGCTCTAGCACCTCCCCCCAAAAATAAGACAGTGTCTTCTGTGAATCTTTGCTCCTAGCACATCCCCCAAAATAAGACAGTGTCTTCTGTGAATCTTGGCTCCTAGCACCTCCCCCCAAAATAAGACAGTGTCTTCTGTGAATCTTGGCTCCTAGCACATCCCCCCCCCAAAATAAGACAGTGTCTTCTGTGAATCTTGGCTCCTAGCACCTCCCCCCCCCCAAAAATAAGACAGTGTCTTCTGTGAATCTTGGCTCCTAGCACATCCCCCCCAAAATAAGACAGTGTCTTCTGTGAATCTTGGCTCCTAGCACCTCCCCCCCAAAAAATAAGACAGTGTCTTCTGTGAATCTTGGCTCCTAGCAAATCCCCCCCCCCCCAAAAATAAGACAGTGTCTTCTGTGAATCTTGGCTCCTAGCACATCCCCCCCCCCCCAAATAAGACAGTGTCTTCTGTGAATCGAGGCTCCTAGCACATCCCCCCCCCAAATAAGACAGTGTCTTCTGTGAATCTTTGCTCCTAGCACATCCCCCCCCCCAAAATAAGACAGTGTCTTCTGTGAATCTTGGCTCCTAGCACCTCCCCCCCCCCAAATAAGACAGTGTCTTCTGTGAATCTTGGCTCCTAGCACATCCCCCCCCCCCAAAATAAGACAGTGTCTTCTGTGAATCTTGGCTCCTAGTACCTCCCCCGCAAAATAAGACAGTGTTTTCTGTGAATCTTGGCTCCTAGCACATCCCCCCCCAAAATAAGACAGTGTCTTCTGTGAATCTTGGTTCCTAGCACATCCCCCCCAAAATAAGACAGTGTTTTCTGTGAATCTTGGCTCCTAGCACATCCCCCCCAAAATAAGACAGTGTCTTCTGTGAATCTTGGCTCCTAGCACATCCCCCCAAAATAAGACAGTGTCTTCTGTGAATCTTGGCTCCTAGCACATTCCCCCCAAAATAAGACAGTGTCTTCTGTGAATCTTGGCTCCTAGCACATCCCCCGCCCAAAAAAAATAAGACAGTGTCTTCTGTGAATCTTGGCTCCTAACACCTCCCCCCCCCCCAAAATAAGACAGTGTCTTCTGTGAATCTTTTCTCCTAGCACATCCCCCCCAAAAAATAAGACAGTGTCTTCTGTGAATCGTGGCTCCTAGCACATCCCCCCCAAAATAAGACAGTGTCTTCTGTGAATCTTGGCTCCTAGCACCTCCCCCCAAAATAAGACAGTGTCTTCTGTGAATTGAATCGAGGCTCCTAGCACATCCCCCCCCCAAATAAGACAGTGTCTTCTGTGAATCATGGCTCCTAGCACATCCCCCAAATAAGACAGTGTCTTCTGTGAATCTTGGCTCCTAGCACATCCCCCGCCCAAAAAAAATAAGACAGTGTCTACTGTGAACCTTGGCCCCTAGCCCCTCCCCCCCCCCCAAAATAAGACAGTGTCTTCTGTGAATCTTGGCTCCTAGCACCTCCCCCCAAAATAAGACAGTGTCCTCTGTGAATCATGGCTCCTAGCACCTCCCCCCAAAATAAGACAGTGTCTTCTGTGAATCTTGGCTCCTAGCACATCCCCCCAAAATAAGACAGTGTCCTCTGTGAATCATGGCTCCTAGCACATCCCCCCAAAATAAGACAGTGTCTTCTGTGAATCTTGGCTCCTAGCACATCCCCCGCCCAAAAAAATAAGACAGTGTCTTCTGTGAATCTTGGCTCCTAACACCTCCCCCCCCCCCCAAAATAAGACAGTGTCTTCTGTGAATCTTGGCTCCTAGCACACCCCCCCCCCCCCAAATAAGACAGTGTCTTCTGTGAATCTTGGCTCCTAGCACCTCCTCCCCCAAAATAAGACAGTGTCTTCTGTGAATCTTGGCTCCTAGCACCTCCACCCAAAATAAGACAGTGTCTTCTGTGAACCTTGGCTCCTAGCACCACCCCCCCCAAAAAATAAGTCAGTGTCTTCTGTGAATCTTGGCTCCTAGCACCTCCCCCCCCCCAAATAAGACAGTGTCTTCTGTGAATCTTGGCTCCTAGCACACCCCCCCCCCCCCAAATAAGACAGTGTCTTCTGTGAATCTTGGCTCCTAGCACCCCCTCCCCCAAAATAAGACAGTGTCTTCTGTGAATCTTGGCTCCTAGCACATCCCCCCCCCCAAAATAAGACAGTGTCTTCTGTGAATCTTGGCTCCTAGCACCTCCCCCCCCCCAAATAAGACAGTGTCTTCTGTGAATCTTGGCTCCTAGCACATCCCCCCCCCCAAAATAAGACAGTGTCTTCTGTGAATCTTGGCTCCTAGTACCTCCCCCGCAAAATAAGACAGTGTTTTCTGTGAATCTTGGCTCCTAGCACATCCCCCCCAAAATAAGACAGTGTCTTCTGTGAATCTTGGTTCCTAGCACATCCCCCCCAAAATAAGACAGTGTTTTCTGTGAATCTTGGCTCCTAGCACATCCCCCCCAAAATAAGACAGTGTCTTCTGTGAATCTTGGCTCCTAGCACATCCCCCCAAAATAAGACAGTGTCTTCTGTGAATCTTGGCTCCTAGCACGTTCCCCCCAAAATAAGACAGTGTCTTCTGTGAATCTTGGCTCCTAGCACATCCCCCGCCCAAAAAAAATAAGACAGTGTCTTCTGTGAATCTTGGCTCCTAACACCTCCCCCCCCCCCAAAATAAGACAGTGTCTTCTGTGAATCTTTTCTCCTAGCACATCCCCCCCAAAAAATAAGACAGTGTCTTCTGTGAATCGTGGCTCCTAGCACATCCCCCCCAAAATAAGACAGTGTCTTCTGTGAATCTTGGCTCCTAGCACCTCCCCCCAAAATAAGACAGTGTCTTCTGTGAATCGAGGCACCTACGCCCCCCCCCCCCACCAAAATAAGCCAGTGTCTTCTGTGAATCGAGGCTCCTAGCCCATCCCCCGCCCAAATAAGACAGTGTCTTCTGTGAATCATGGCTCCTAGCACATCCCCCCAAAATAAGACAGTGTCTTCTGTGAATCTTGGCTCCTAGCACATCCCCCGCCCAAAAAAAATAAGACAGTGTCTTCTGTGAATCTTGGCTCCTAACACCTCCCCCCCCCCCCAAAATAAGACAGTGTCTTCTGTGAATCTTGGCTCCTAGCACCTCCCCCCAAAATAAGACAGTGTCCTCTGTGAATCATGGCTCCTAGCACCTCCCCCCAAAATAAGACAGTGTCTTCTGTGAATCTTGGCTCCTAGCACATCCCCCCAAAATAAGACAGTGTCCTCTGTGAATCATGGCTCCTAGCACATCCCCCCAAAATAAGACAGTGTCTTCTGTGAATCTTGGCTCCTAGCACATCCCCCGCCCAAAAAAAATAAGACAGTGTCTTCTGTGAATCTTGGCTCCTAACACCTCCCCCCCCCCCCAAAATAAGACAGTGTCTTCTGTGAATCTTGGCTCCTAGCACCTCCCCCCCCCCCAAAATAAGACAGTGTCTTCTGTGAATCTTGGCTCCTAGCACATCCCCCCCAAAATAAGACAGTGTCTTCTGTGAATCTTGGCTCCTAGCACCTCCCCCCCCCCCAAAATAAGACAGTGTCTTCTGTGAATCTTGGCTCCTAGCACCTCCCCCCCAAAATAAGACAGTGTCTTCTGTGAATTTGGCACCTCCCCCCCCAAAATAAGACAGTGTCTTCTGTGAATCTTTGCTCCTAACACCTCCCCCCCAAAATAAGACAGTGTCTTCTGTGAATCTTGGCTCCTAGCACCTCCCCCCCCCCCAAAATAAGACAGTGTCTTCTGTGAATCTTGGCTCCTAGCACCTCCCCCCTCCCCCAAAATAAGACAGTGTCTTCTGTGAATCTTGGCTCCTAGCACCCCCCCCCAAAAAAAAATAAGACAGTGTCTTCTGTGAATCTTGGCTCCTAGCACATCCCCCCCAAAAAATAAGACAGTGTCTTCTGTGAATCTTGGCTCCTAGCACCTCCCCCCCAAAATAAGACAGTGTCTTCTGTGAATTTGGCACCTCCCCCCCCAAAATAAGACAGTGTCTTCTGTGAATCTTTGCTCCTAACACCTCCCCCCCAAAATAAGACAGTGTCTTCTGTGAATCTTGGCTCCTAGCACATCCCCCCCCAAAATAAGACAGTGTTTTCTGTGAATCTTGGCTCCTAGCACCTCCCCCCCCCAAAATAAGACAGTGTCTTCTGTGAATCTTGGCTCCTAGCACATCCCCTCACCCCCAAATAAGACACTGTCTTCTGTGAATCTTGGCTCCTAGCACATCCCCCCCAAAATAAAACAGTGTCTTCTGTGAATCGTGGCTCCTAGCACCTCCCCTCCCCCAAATTAAGACAGTGTCTTCTGTGATTCTTTGCTCCTAACACCTCCCCCCCAAAATAAGACAGTGTCTTCTGTGAATCTTGGCTCCTAGCACATCCCCCCCAAAAAAAGACACTGTCTTCTGTGAATCTTGGCTCCTAGCACATCCCCCCTCCCAAAATAAGACAGTGTCTTCTGTGAATCTTGGCTCCTAGCACCTCCCACCACAAAATAAGACAGTGTCTTCTGTGAATCTTGGCTCCTAGGACCTCCCACCCAAAATAAGACAGTGTCTTCTGTGAATCTGGGCTCCTAGCACATCCCCCCCAAAAATAAGACAGTGTCTTCTGTGAATCTTGGCTCCTAGCACATTCCCCCCAAAATAAGACAGTGTCTTCTGTGAATCTTGGCTCCTAGCACATCCCCCCCAAAATAAGACAGTGTCTTCTGTGAATCTTGGCACCTAGCACATCCTCCCACCCCCAAAATAAGACAGTGTCTTCTGTGAATCTTGGCTCCTAGCACATCCCCTGCCCCCAAAATAAGACAGTGTCTTCTGTGAATCTTGGCTCCTAGCACCTCCCCCCCAAAATAAGACAGTGTCTTCTGTGAATCTTGGCTCCTAGCACATCCCCCCCCCAAATAAGACAGTGTCTTCTGTGAATCTTGGCTCCTAGCACCTCCCACCACAAAATAAGAGAGTGTCTTCTGTGAATCTTGGCTCCTAGCACCTCCACCCAAAAAAAGACAGTGTCTTCTGTGAATCTTGGCTCCTAGCACCTCCCCCCCCAAAATAAGACAGTGTCTTCTGTGAATCTTGGCTCCTAGCACCTCCCCCCCCCAAAAAAATAAGACAGTGTCTTCTGTGAATCTTGGCTCCTAGCACCTCCCCCCCAAAATAACAGTGTCTTCTGTGAATCTTGGCTCCTAGCACCTCCCCCCCCCAAAATAAGACAGTGTCTTCTGTGAATCTTGGCTCCTAGCACATCCCCCCCAAAATAAGACAGTTCTTTTGTGAATCTTGGCTCCTAGCACCTCCCCCCCAAAATAAGACAGTGTCTTCTGTGAATCTTGGCTCCTAGCACCTCCCCCCCCCCAAAATAAGACAGTGTCTTCTGTGAATCTTGGCTCCTAGCACCTCCCCCCTCCCCCAAAATAAGACAGTGTCTTCTGTGAATCTTGGCTCCTAGCACATCCCCCCCCCCCCAAAATAAGACAGTGTCTTCTATGAATGTTGGCTCCTAGCACATGGGCATTCTTTTAATTTAAAAAAATATATATATATTATTGATTTTGTACAGAGAGGAAGGGAGACAGAGATAGAGAGCTAGAAACATCGATGAGAGAGAGTCATCGATCAGCTGCTTCCTTCAGGCCCCCCACTGGGGATGTGCCCGTCACCAAGGTCCATGCCCTTGACCGGGAATCGAACCCGGGACCTTTCAGTCCACCAGCCGACGCTCTATCCACTGAGCCACACTGGTCCTGGCATTCTTTTAATTCTTATCAGAACAGAGTCCCGTGATTACCCCCTGTTTCCCCGAAAATAAGCCAACGTCTTCTATTCATGTTTGCTCCCAGAGATGCGCTAGGTCTTATGTTCAGGGGCTGTGTCTTTTTTTCCTCCATGAAGAAGAACACGGCGCACACGTATGGTTCAATGAACATAAAGGACATGGGTTCCCTGCAGACGGTACGGCAGGATGATCCCTGTCCACACACACACACACCAGACACACGGCGAATCCCGCAGGATCGAGAACGGGCTCATTGATTCCATGACCATCGTGTCATCATCGTCGTCGTCTTCCGGAACATCATCCTCACCGTCCCATTTCCTGGATTTCCTGGTGAATGTCTTGGGACTCCGTTTCTTTCAGAATCCGTGGACCCAATCTCTCCTCTTTAGTCTTGGGGAACGGGGGCCTTATTTTCGGGGGGACGCCTTCTATGTCACTCAGAAGGAACCCTGGACGTAGGTCTTGTTTTTGGGGGATGTCTTATTTTCGGGGAGACACGGCGGTAGAGAGCCACCAGAGAAGGCACGTGGACATTCTTTTAATTCTTATCAGCTGAGTCGGAGGACACCGGCCCCGAGTCCTGTTATCAGTTATTGATTTCTTATCTTTATCCACGGAGCTTGGAATGAGGAGCTAATAGGACCTTTGACGGATCCAGGTCTGGATATGCTCCATCCCGGGAAGGAGGGAATGAACAGGATCTGGGCAACGACCCCAAACTCCTTTGACCTGAATCCTCCTCTGGACATCAATACACGCGCTGTGTCGTCTGTGGTGGGTGTGTGTGTCTGCCTCTCCACCAGATTGGTGGCTCCCGCCGAGCGCCCAGCTTTATGAATCGATTTCTGCCTCCATGTCTCTTCTTTCTTTCTCTAATTTCTTCTTTTTTTAAAAAAAAAAAAATATATTTTTTTATTGATTTTACACAGAGAGGAAGGGAGAGAGATAGAGAGTTAGAAACATCGATGAGAGAGAGAGAGTCATCGATCAGCTGCCTCCTGCACGCCCCCTACTGGGGATATGCCCGCCACCAAGGTATACATGCCCTTGACCGGGAATCGAACCCGGGACCCTTCAGTTCCCCAAGCCGACGCTCTACCCACTGAGCCAAACCGGTCTCGGCTCTAATTTCTTTTCTAAAAAAATATATTTTTTATTAATTTTTACACAGAGAGGAATTGAGAGGGATAGAGAGTTAGAAATGTCGATGAGAGAGAAACATCCATCAGCTGCCTCTTGCACACACACACACCACCCCCCCACTGGGGATGTGCCCCCAGCCACCAAGGTACGTGCCCTTGACCGGGAATCGAACCCGGGACCATTCGGTCCGCAGTCTGACGCTCTACCCACTGAGCCACACCGGTTTGGGCCTTTCTCTTAATCTCTTCATCCTCAGCTCCTCCACTCAGAAACCTGTCCTTGTTGGCGAGGGACGCGGAAAACAGAGAAGATGCCCAGGGATCCGTTGGGGACCCAGGAGGGATGTCCTCGCCCTGACCGGGGTTGCTCAGTGGGTAGCGCGTCGGACGGCGGACCGTAAAGGGTCCCCGGGTTCGATTCCCCGTCAAGGGCCGCTGTCCTTGGTGTCAGGCTCTTCCCTGATCGTGGTGCCTGTGTACCGAAGGCAACCAACCAATGTATTTCCTCTCCCATCGACGGTTCTCTCTCTGTCTCTCTCTCCTCCCCCTCTCTCTCTCTTTCCCACGCGCTCTGGAAAATCAAGAGAAAAAATACCCTCGCGTTAAGGTGAAAAACAGATAAGTAATACATAAATAAATCTATGGCAATGAAAGTGTCCGATGCTAATTAGACCGGACAGCCGAGTGACCTTCCGGACATCCTCCCAGATGAACCTGCAGTGGCAGCGGGGGCTGAGACAGAGGTGGGTAGGGGCGATCAGGAGAGAGAGAGAGAGAGAGAGAGAGAGAGAGAGAGAGAGAGAAGAAAGAAACAAAGAGAGAAAGAAAGAAAGAAAGAAAGAAAGAAAGAAAGAAAGAAAGAAAGGAAGGAAGGAAGGAAGGAAGGAAGGAAGGAAGGAAGGAAGGAAGGAAGGAAGGAAGGAAGGAAGGAAGGAAGAGAGGGAGGGAGAGAGAGAGAGAGAGAGAGAGAGAGAGAGAGAGAGAGAGAGAGAGAAGAAGAAGAAGAAGAAGAAGAAGAAGAAGAAGAAGAAGAAGAAGAAGAAGAAGAGAGAAAGAAAGAAAGAAAGAAAGGAAGGAAGGAAGGAAGGAAGGAAGGAAGGAAGAGAGAGAAGAAAGAAAGAAAGAAAGAGAGAGAGGGAGAGAAGAAAGAAAGAGAGAGAGATAAGAAAGAAACAAAGAGAGAGAGAGAAAGAAAGAAAGGAAAGAAAGAAAGAAAGAAAGAAAGGAAGGAAGGAAGGAAGGAAGGAAGGAAGGAAGGAAGAGAGAGAAGAAAGAAAGAGAGAGAGGGAGAGAAGAAAGAAAGAGAGAGAGAGAAGAAAGAAACAAAGAGAGAAAGAAAGAAAGAAAGAAAGAAAGAGAGAAAGAAAGAGAGAGAGAGAGAAAGAAAGAGAGAAAGAAAGGAAGGAAGGAAGAGAGGGAGGGAGAGAGAGAGAGAGAGAGAGAGAGAGAGAGAGAGAGAGAGAGAGAGAGAGAAAAGAAGAAGAAGAAGAAGAAGAAGAAAAAGAAGAAGAGTGAAAGAAAGAAAGAAAGAAAGGAAGGAAGGAAGGAAGGAAGGAAGGAAGGAAGGAAGGAAGGAAGGAAGGAAGAGAGAGAAGAAAGAAAGAAAAAGAGAGAGAGAGAGAAGAAAGAAAGAGAGAGAAAGAAAGAAAGAAAGAAAAGAAAGAAAGAAAGAAAGAAAAAGAAAAAGAAAGAAAGAAGAAAGAAACAGAAAGAAAGAAAGAAAGAGCATTGAAGCCAGGCCTACAGGAAGCTGGGTTGACATCCCACTTGGGTGGGTGTAGGTGTCCTTTCTTTAAATTTTATTTTATTTTTTTAAAAAAATATATATATTTTATTGATTTTTTTTTCAGAGAGGAAGGGAGAGAGAGAGAGATAAAGAGCTAGAAACGTCGATGAGAGAGAATCATCGACCAGCCGCCTCCTGCACGCCCCCCACTGGGGGATATGCCCTCGGCCACCAAGGTCCACGCCCTTGACCTGGGAATCGAACCCGGGACCCTTCCGTCCGCCAGGCCGACGCTTGCTCTATCCACTGAGCCGCACCGGCTTCGGCTTGAATCGCTGTTGATATGAGCGCCAGGACTCCAGGCAGCTGGGTGGGGTGTAGACGTCCCGAAAAGCCGAAACCGAAATGTGCAGGAGGCAGCTGATTTGATGTTTCTGGCTCTCTATCCCCCTCTCTCTTCCTCTGTATAAAAAAAACAAAAACAAACAAACAAACAAACAAACAAAAAAACACCCCCACAAACCAACCCAAAGTCAATAAAATATATATATATTTTTTTTAAAAGAGAGAGAGAGAA
>JAPZQD010000028.1:10000-12500 GCA_036971965.1 Nyctalus aviator | reverse complement strand
GCCTGCTCGCCCCTAACTGCCCTCCCCTGCAGGCCTGATTGTCCCTAACTGCCTTCCTCTGCCAGTCTGATTGGCACTAACTGCCCTCCCCTGCCGGCATGATTGGCACTAACTGCCCTCCCCTGCAGGCCTGGTCGCCCCTAACTGCCCTCCCCTGCAGGCCTGGTCGCCCCTAACTGCCCTCCTCTGCAGGCCTGGTCGCCCCTAACTGCCCTCCCCTGCTGGCCTGATTGTCCCTAACTGCCCTCCTCTGCCAGTCTGATTGGCACTAACTGCCCTCCCCTGCAGGCCTGGTCGCCCCTAACCGCGTCTGCCTCGGCCCCCCCAGCGCCGTGGTTTTGTCCGGAAGGATGTCTTGTCCGATTAGAATATTACCCTTTTATTGGTATCGATAACCCTTCTGCCCGGCAGGTGCGGCTCAGTGGATCGAGCATTGTCTACAGACCAAGGGGTCCCGGGTTCGATTCCCGGTCAAGGGCAAAACGGCCGGGGTTGCAGGCCCCCTCCCCAGTAGGGGGCGTGCAGGAGGCGGCTGATCCACGATCCTCTCTCATCGTGGATGTTTCTCTCTCTCTCTCTCTCTTATTTTATTTTATTTTTTATTGATTTTTTTTTTTAAATATATATTTTATTGATTTTGTACAGAGAGGAAGGGAGAGGGATAGACAGTTAGAAACATCGATAAGAGAGAGAGAGTCATCCATCAGCTGCCTCTTGCACACCCCCACCCACTGGGGATGTGCCCTCAGCCACCAAGGTCCATGCCCTTGACCGGGAATCGAACCCGGGACCCTTGAGTCCCCAAGCCGACGCTCTATCCACTGAGCCACACCGGTCTCGGCTATTTTTTATTGATTATTTTTTTTTTTTTACAGAGAGGAAGGGAGAGGGATAGAGAACTGGAAATATGGATGAGAAGAAAGACATCCACCAGCCGCCCCCTGTGCCCTTGACCCGGGGAATCGAACCCTGACCCCCTGGGTTCCTGGGTCAACGCTCGACCGCTGAGCCACCCAGTCAGGCGTTAGTTTCTTCTTTAGTCCTCGTAGCTACCCGTTTGGGGGCCATGGCGTGGACAGACAAATAGCCTATCCGTCCAGAAGGCCCTGACGTTCGTTCTTCTCCATCCTCAATCTTGCCGGACATCGTTCGGGTATAATCCTGGGAGAGGGGATAGACGCAGAGCGGCCAGACGACGATGATGATGATGGTCTCTGAACGCATAGTAAGCTGGTCACTCGGGTTAGGTATCTATATTAATGGATGATAGATAGATAGATAGATAGATAGATAGATAGATAGGTAGATAGAGAGATAGGTATATGGATGGATGGATAGATAGATAGATAGATAGATAGATAGATAGATAGATGGATAGATAGATACATAGATAGATAGATAGATAGATAGATAGATAGATAGATAGATAGATAGATGGATAGATAGATATATGGATGGATGGATGGATGGATGGATGGATGGATAGGTAGGTTGGTAGGTAGGTAGATAGATAGATAGATAGATAGATAGATAGATAGATGATAGATATATCGATAGATGGATGGATGGATGGATGGATGGATGGGTAGGTTGGTAGGTAGATAGATAGATAGATAGATGGAAGGATGGATGGATGGATGGATGGATGGATGGATGGATGGATAGGTAGGTTGGTAGGTAGGTAGATAGATAGATAGATAGATAGATGATAGATATATCGATAGATGGATGGATGGATGGATGGATGGATAGGTTGGTAGGTAGGTAGATAGATAGATAGATAGATATAGATAGATTTACAGGTAGATAGATGATAGATAGATGGATAGATAGATAGATTATAAAATTGGTTAATATTATATTATATACATATATAATTCTATATATTATATATTATTGGTTTATATATATATTATATATATATTATTGATATATATTATTGGTTAATATTATATATTATATATATAATTATGTATATCATATATTATTGGTTTATTTTATATATATTATTGATATACATATTATTGGTTAATATTATATATAATTAGATATATTATATATTATTGGTATATATATATTATATATATTAGTGATATATATTATTGGTTAATGTTATATATTATGTATATAATTATATATATCATATATTATTGGTTTATATATATCATATATATATTATTGGTTAATATTATATATTATATATATAATTATATATATATTATATTATTGGTTTTTATATATATTATATATATTATTGATATATATTATTGGTTAATGTTATATATGATATATATATAATTATATATATCATATATTATTGGTTTATATATATCATGTATATATTATTGATATATATATTATTGGTTAATGATATATATTATGTATAATTATATATATTATATATTATTGGTGTATATATATATATATATTCTCCTTTTTCCCCCAAAATAAGCCAGTGTCTTCTATTCATGTTTTGGCTCCCAAAGACGCGCTAGGTCTT